>PVKZ01004586.1:0-77226 GCA_004027375.1 Macroglossus sobrinus | reverse complement strand
TCTCTCTCTCTCTCTCTCTCTCTCTCTCTCTCTCTCTCTCTCTCTCTCTCTCTCTCTCTCTCTCTCTCTCTCTCTCTCTCTCTCTCTCTCTCTCTCTCTCTCTCTCTCTCTCTCTCTCTCTCTCTCTCTCTCTCTCTCTCTCTCTCTCTCTCTCTCTCTCTCTCTCTCTCTCTCTCTCTCTCTCTCTCTCTCTCTCTCTATCTCTCTCTCTCTCTCTCTCTCTATTCATTATCTATTGAGAAATTAATTTTAAGGAATTGGCTCATGGGATTATAGGGGCTGGCAAGTCAGAAAGCAGGCTGGCAGGTTATAAATCCAGGTAAGAGTTAACATTGTAATCTTGAGTTTCAAATCCTTAGGGCAGATCAGCAGATTGGAAACTCAGGCACGCTTTCCATGTTATAGTCTTGAGACAGAATTCCTCCTTCTCTGTGGTGGGCCCTAGCAGTTCAATTTGCACTTAAGGCCCTTTGCTGATTGGATGAAGCTCACTCACATTATGGAGGATATTCTGCATTAAAGTCAACCGATTATAAATGTTAATCATATCTACAAAAGATCTTAATGGCAAAATCTTAACTACTGTTTAACTAAAAACTAGGCAGCATAGTCTAGTCAATTGACACACTAACCATCACACTATTCCACCATTCTTTCTACTTCTCATACTTCCTTAGTCTTAGGGGAGCTCTTAAAGATTTCTTAAGTTCTCTTGGATTCAGTAGATAAGCTATTGTGCACACAGAGCCAGCATAGGATCTGGAACTTGGCATACTCCCATTGAATGAATGTGGCAGATGTGTTACTTCCACAGAGAACTTTGGTTAGGATTTGTGGTTAGGATCTTAGTAAAGGGCTTTACTGACTCTTTTGTGCTCTTAGGAAAAGCCATGTCCCAGTGTGGCTTCTAGTCCCTTCATTGTAGGGTCTCTGCCTACTTCTGCAGCCTCCTTATGACCACTTCTCTGTACTTAGTGGTCCAGCCACATGGACTTAATTTGTCATTTTTAATGACCAATGCTCTTTATTTTTACCTCTGTGCTTTCTCACACACCATATCCTCTGACAGAAACACATCTTTTTTTCCCTCCTCTATCTACTGCCATTCTCACATGAGTAACTTTGAGATGATCCTTTAGGTCTCAGTTTAATTGACCTTTTCTTGAGAGCCTTCCCAAGTCTGCAGTGGGGCTCTAATCTGCATGTGTACTTAGATGGCCATAGTGCTTATCACACTGCATGACTGGTTCTCTGTGCATTTCATGAGGGTAAGGTTGATACCTCATTTCCTTGGGCCTCTAGTGCACAGAGTAATGTCTGGCACATGGTGGATATTTAGTAAATATTTGTTCAATATCAAGTGAAAGAGCAGAATGCAACCATAGACATTGTCTTCCTTTTAGTGTTTATGTGGTTGAATTTTCCCCCCGCCAAGTAAATTACTATGTGAACATGAGTTCCCCCAAATATCCATCATTATTTCATAAATATTCCTTGTGAGAAATAATTAAAGAAGCCAAGAGGCAACCATTTTTTTTTTTTTTAGTGGATTCATTTTCCAATCACACAATTTCTTCTCTTCTTAGAAGCAGGCTCTGGTGAGTTGGCCTGGCCCCAGGTCACAAAGGATGAATTTAGTGGTCGGAGGGAAACATGGAGTCATCGTCCCAGTGGACTTGCCCTGAGGCTGCTTCAGGAAGAGTGACAGAAAGATGACAGGTATACACATTCAAAATTACTTCGAGGAGGTCTCAGTACCATTTCCTGTCCCCAGGAGCCCTCTCCAAAGTTTGATGTGGACACGTTAGAAATGCACATGGAGACAATGATGTATATGTGTTTAGTCTGAATTTGTCTACCATGGCTGCATCGCTGTGGAGTGCAGCTGCCTCAAAAGGAGAAGAAAGATGGGTGTGCTATTATGGCAAGCCAATTCTCCCTCCCTCAGTCTATCTGCCAAGGCTTCAGGATTGCTCACCATCTTGTGACATTTCATTTTACTCTTCTCTAAAAATGACACCAATGCCCTCTGCAGTGGAAAACCTTAAGGAATTCAACTAACGTCCATTTATTTCAACATTTCCAGAATGTTTATTTTTAATTTATTTAAAAACACTTATTGAGGTATTGAGCTGTGCGTTAGGAATGTAATCATGGGCACAGAGAGATAGACCCTGCCATGGGTGAACTTAAAGTCTGGTGGGGGGGCTACTTATGCAGCGCCAAGTCTGTGTTTGGAGAAGAGAACACAGAAATGGACACTGCTCTCATGTCCCCTACAGTGATTGCAGTTGGCTGAGCATTAATTCTATGCCTGTCACTCAGCCAAGTATTTTACATCTGTCACCTTATTTCATTTTTACAACTGTCCTTTGAAGGAGGCATTCTGACCATATAGGTAAGGAAACAGCTTCAAGGTCCTTAGAAGAAGTTGCCAAACTGCTTAATGTCAGGAAACAGTAGAACAGATGCAAACTGAGGCTACTGACTATAAAGCCAAGCCAGTTCCTCATCACAATGCCATTGCTGGTATCAGAAGCATCACTTTAAAACTGATTGGCTGATTATTTTTCTAAGTATTATAAGAAAAGTGCATACAAGACACAGAAGTTGGGGGTATTTGGGCTGGGCTTCAAAGAATATGTAGGAATTCATCATGAAGGAAATGTGGGAAGATAATTCCAGGCATAGACATGGTTATGGCATCAGGTGGTGGAGGGTTGAAAAGCAGGGAGGGAAATGCAGCTTCTAAGGAAGACCAAGGCTTATTGTGAAGAAAAGTCTTGACTATTTTCTTAGGGGGTGGAAACTCTTGGTTATGTTTAAGCAACAGAGTGATGTAATCAGAGGTGAGAATAAGAAAGTACTACAGAAGTAATATACAGAATTGGCCAGTAGGGGATGACAGAGAGTGCAAGTCTAGGAGATAATCAAGAGGTAGTCCTAAATGGTCTTGTAAATCTTAACTGTTGTGGACCCATTGGATTGGTCATTCTGATATTCACCGTGAGTTTTCATTTGAGAGGCTGCTGATCGGTGTGTACATACTGGTTGGTTAGATAGAAATAAATTTTCCACATTTCTCTTATAATTAGATTCTTCGACCAATGTTAGATCTAAATTTTCAGCAGCATAAGGAAGTAAAATAAATCACTATTTTTATATAATAATAATGACAATGTAAGGGACACTGGGATTCATGGCCCAGATTTTGCCTCTGTACTTAAGGAATTATTTCTCTAGTTTCTGGGAGGGCTGCCAGCAGACAGCCCTCATTTCTTAGTCCCCTTTGAGGATTACATCAGCTGAAGAGAGCTACCTCTCCTATAATTCCACTGTCTTCCTGGGGCCGCCCACATCCGATGACTGAATTCTGTGGGGGTATAAATGCCTGGCCTCCTAACCCCAATTTGGGGTAACTCTGAAAGGCCCACCCCACTTCGGAGCTCCCCTGTAATGTTGGCTGAGACTTCTGTTGAAGCTGCACTGCAGCCCACATTTTCCTCTGCCTGACCCTGGCAACCTCCCTTCCCTTTTATACGCGGGGAGCCTGAGAGCAGCCCGACATGGTTTCTGCATACTCATCTCCATCTCAGCCTCCTGCTGCTCTGGGGACCTATCCAGTGGCAAATGATAATTATAGCTGATATTTATTTTTGCCTGACAGTACATGAGAGTTTATACACAGTCTCATTTTATTCTTACAATAACCATGAGTAGTAGGTAGTCCATGATAGTATTACTATACTATTTTGTGACCATCAAAGACTTTTCCTACATAAATTTTAATCCTTCCTGGGAGAAGAAAGGACAGGGATTCTTGACTGCTTCAGACATATCAGAAACAGGCCCACAGAGAAATAATTTTCCCAAGATCACAAATCTAGGAATATTGTAGAGTTGTTCTAATTTTTTGGTCATTTCCACAGCATATAGAGATTCCCATTTCCACTCATGCTTCTCCCTTCTCCCCCCAGGTGCTTTAATGAGTTTTACTTATGCAATAAAAGTGTCAACATTGTGATGAAGAAAACAACACAGCTCCAGTCTTTGTATCACCCCGTCATAGCCATGAGGGCAGCTCACTGGAGACTGTGGCCACCCAGTCTCTCTGTGAGGGGCCAGCGAGCAGGCGCATGCTGGCTCACTCTTTGAACTTCCACTCCTGGAGGCATATGGGGCAGTGCTGCTGCACCTGCTGCACGTTGAGCCACTTGAGGATGCAGTGCATGTGGAGGCAGTGTGAGCACTGGCCCCATGCCAGCGGGCAGTCTTTACCAGGCACTTTGCAGTCCAGGCAGCAGCCATTGAAAGCCATCTGGTAGATGCTGCAGTTCTCATTGTTGGCCACCCAGATCCAAGTGGCCACGCCGTTCCAGCACTTGATTTTCACCTTCATGGCATTGGAGACCAAGACAATTTATTTGCATGCAGCCCCGCCTGCCTTCAATTGGCAGCGCCTGTGCAGGAAGGTACAAAAACAAGCAAGGCCACCACCAGGGATTCAGCTGTGGTGCCAGCTGAGTTCCACGTACCAGCGAACATGCCAACCACTCATGCTTTTTCATATGTCAATATCCCAGTCTGGCTGGGCCCATCCCCTGATCTGAAAGCTGTGTATTTATCAGTTCATGCCCATCTTGCCATCTCTTGCTATGACACAAAGAAAAAGAATGGCTCTTATACAATGTCAGTGCAAAGGAGGCCCTTAACGTCTTACTCGGCGATTCCAAACTGTTTTTACAAAGCTTCCTAACGAGTTCAAGAGAGGAAAGAACAGGGAAAGACAATGAGAAAGAAAAGCAGGAGGATGGAGAATAGGGCCTGAGCAGGAAAGCAAAGGAAAGAAGCTCGGGGGAGAGAGAGGGCGAGAGAAAGAGAGAAGAAGGGGGAAGAGAAAGCAAGAGGCTGGCCGGCTGTTCCATGAAATAAACAATGGCAACTTTCCTGCCCATGAGGCGGCAGTGTTATTAGAGGCTTTGAACTCCTTGGGACAGTATGCTTTATCATCTGGAATAATAAACGCAGACCTGGTGGCCCTAGGAGCAGGCAGGCCACGGGCTGGGGGTGCAGCTCTGCACTCTGCCAAGAATGGGCAGCCTGCTGTCTGTGTCCGCACAAAGGAGCCCGGGAAGGAATCCTCTGGGAGGCACTGGGGCCAAGAGGGCTCTCTGCTGGTGCTGAGTGAGCTCTTCAAAGTAAACAGGGCCTCTAGGGCCGATGGGACCCTCCCGTTGGTGGTAACTCTGACACGATATGAGCCCTGAAACAAGCTTGATATTTTTAGCTCTCTAGTTGCTTTGAGAGAAAGAAAGGGATAGAAACAGAGCCACAGTATGCAATTTATTATTTTTCAGGACATAATAGCTAACAGCTCCAAAAACATTCTGGATGTGCTCCACAGCTCATCAACAAGCACATCACCGCAGAATGAGGAAAGGATAAACACCACATGTATCAGAGTGCTGGCTTGTGCAGCATGGTGCTAGGGAACCCATTCTGTGCTTGCCTTGCATGGTACCAGGAACAGTCACTCCTGGCTCCTCTGTGCCTTAATACTCCCCTTGTTTTTGTAATGGAAAGCATTATGGTTTGATCAAGCATAGGCTGAAGTCCTAATTTCCTAGGCCACTAAAGAGATCATGGAAATTCCTCAAGGTTGGGAGTCAGCACAGGGACCCGACAGGCCAACTTGCTGGCTATTGGCTTTGGATGAGTCACATGGTTACTTTGAGCCTACGTGAACTCAAAAGTCACATTAACGAAGCTTTAACATTAACTAAACCTTCAAAAATACAAGTAAAGGGAAGCCCAGGGATCAGCAGAAAAATATTCATTGAGTGAATGAGTGAATAGGAGGCACCTCAGCAGGGTGTGCTGTTCTACCTTTACCCACAGGTGTAACTTGCAGCTTTGTAACCTTTAAGTCTCCCTGATGAGTAAAGAGACTAATGTCATGGTGGTAAACAGAGACAGACAGCCCTAGGGCTAGGAACTGATGAATGAGTAGTGGGTAGATGGCTGAGGAATGCAGAACATCTGCATGGAGCCTGCCAGAATGCAGAGTATGAAGCGACTCAGACTCCATGTGAAAGAAGAATGCTGATCTAGGATACAGAAGACCAAGGGGTTCCTCTGCTTTCTGTGGAGACTCTGGATAGAATCTGCCATTCCAGAAGCACAACCAGCTGGTGTTGACTCTTCCCAACTCTCCCTGTGCTTGCTGCCCTCCGCTGCAATGTCACAGGCCGGTTGATCTCCCTGCAGCCCATCTGCATCTCTCATCAGAATGATGCTCCTCGCCTCCAAACTGTTCTCTCTGTGCTTCAGCCTTTCCTGCCTCTGCTCCAGCCCTCACACTGTTGTCTCTAAACTGATATCCTAACAGGAAGATCAGATAGGACCACTCTCTGGTGTATAACCATCACTAGTCTCTCTGCCTCAAGCTGAAGTCCAAGCATTCAAGGCCTCCCGGAGATCTGGTCCCTGCTCACAGTGCCAGTACCTATGTGTGTTCTTCTGCATGTACTTTAGATTCCAGCCATATTTCTCCAGAAGGTACCACACTTCTCAGGCATGCATACCTTTATATGTGCTATTCCAAAACTCATCTCATGCATCTGCTCTGTCTAGAAGACAGACCTCAGGATGGTCTCACAGAGCAAATTCCTTCCTCTTGTATACAGGCCCACTATAAGCCCCCTACTGCCTGTGATACTCTATGTGAAGAGGTAAATGAAAATGGAAACCCACAAGAACTAGCTTGAGGTCACCACTGTACCCCATGGCTGTCACAGTACCTAGTGCTTAGTAGTTCTGCAGAGATTATTGGTTTATAAATAAAGTTATAAAATAGTGATAAAATCCCTTTTCTTTCTACTTTACAGGGCTATTGAGAGAATCCAAAGGATAAAAAAAACATTTTGTACAAGGTAGAGGCTGTGCACATTGGAGGGCTTATCATGATGATCTGATTTTAGAACAGAAAATAGATGTGTTGAAGCAGAACCCATCTCTCCCCTCCCCTTCTCTTCCCTCCCTTTTCCTCTTCCCCACTCCCTTTCTTCCTTCTTGGGTGTTTGGCATTATTCAAAGCATAAAGAAATACTAAGGAACAAGATAGACAAGGTTCTCTGCCTCATGAAACTTACTTTTCATTAAAAAAACAGATATAGCAACCAAATAGATAAACATAATGATTTGTATTAATGAGTGACTAGAATAAACAAGAAGCAGGTGCAGCAGGGTGCAGAGGGGAGAGGTCTTCGGACACTAGGAAGCTCTGCCTCCCATCAGGGCAGGGCAGCTTCGTGCTGTGTGACATAGAGCCTCGGGGCTGCCAGACACCTTTCAGTTTCCTTCTCTGCAGTGTTAATATGATGATGCCCATCTGTTTAAGTAGTTGTTAGGGCTAAATATATAGGCCTGGCTAATGGCTTCCTACTAGCTAATCTCCTAGACAAAGAATTTAAGTGAGGGCTCAAGCACCAAGTCTATGTGGTAAAGGAGCAGAGTCTTCTCTCTAGCAAAGGACCCATCATACCAAGGAAACCATTTTTTTCGAAACTCTCTGTATGGGTTTCTAGAACTTTCACAGGCCCTGCATCATGACTCGCTATGGTCAACTGTGTTCTAACCAGGAGCTGGCTGCATAGTCGACCTATGGGGTGAGTCCTCCCCTTTCTGTACTTGCTTTTCCATCTGTAAAGAAGGGTGTTGAACTAAATCACCCTCCAGTATCTTCTGCACAGGCATTCTCTGAATTTGGTTAGGGAATATTTTTACTATGAGAATGCTTTCCTCTCAAACTAATGAGCTCCAATTAGTTTTATTGATCTCTATTAATGAAGGTTCTGAGACAAAACATCGTGGCCTTGCATGTGTTACTTCCTCATGTAGAAGACAGTACACTTGGCATCCTTAAGATTATGGAAACAAGGTGTTCCTGCCATAAAGACTTGGTGCAAGTCAGCTGGAGACAGAGAACTGGTTCAGACATACTCAGAAGTTGGAATAGGCTGTGTTCTATTTTGTAACAATGAGACTGATTGGAGGTCATGTCCAAGTGTGTCTGTGCACATGTGAGTGTGTGCATGTGTTTATCCCAGAATCCAGATGGGAAGTTCAAAGCCTTTAACAGTCTTTTCACTGCAAAAGGCATATGCCATCATTCCACTTTATGCCCTTCAAGGTTGGAGTTTTCCTTATTTTTTGCTCATTTTCTTTTGCACCACATTCACTTACTCCATCTATGCATAAAAAAGCTGCATGTAAGTTGTTGGTAATCCTCGCAACTATCTTAAGAAGTATGTAACATTCTTCCAGTTTTACATATTGAAGAAAGTGCTGTTCAAAGAGGTTAAGTACCCAGCTTAAGGTTACACAGCTGAGAAATGACTGAACTGTGACTCTAATTCAGATGGGTTTAATTCTGAGGTCCATAAGCCTTTTCTAGCAGCCTCCTCATACAGATTTGATTTCTCAGTCATAAGTGAAGGAGTAAACTCATGATCTCAGAGCAGGCTTGATCAACCTACAAAGTCCATATGTCAAATTCATAAAAGATTTATTCAACAGATTGCTAGGACATGGTTTTCAAATTTTAAAGTATAGAGAAATCACCTGAGGTACTCCTTGCATTTATATTCTCCTATCTTACACTCAGGGATTCTGAATTTTTGATACAGGTGGTCTAGAATGATATGCCAAGAATCAAAACAATCTTAGGGATTTGGGCAGGGTTTGGTATTCAAATTCCCAGAGCTATCCTTCCTGCCTCCAGGGGTACCCTACATACAAATGCATATCAAAACAGAAAATAAAATACCAATGTTATTAATGTCTGGAAAAGCACAGAATATCTCACTGCAAAGCATTGCTGAAAACTGTGTTAGGAAAAGTGGCCTAGACGTAAGCATGCCCTAGTCACAATTCAATAACCAAGACGTCATGGTCTCTCCAACCACATGGACAATCCCTTCTCTTCTGGGGAGAAACTGGTGAGAAGTGGAAACCTGTACAAAGAAAGTAGACATTCTCTGCTTCATTGGTCAAGGTTGCAGTGTGAGGTGAGGGGTGGAAACATGTTCATTTTGTCCATACAGTACTTAATTGAGCATCAACTCTGTGCTAGACCTTGGACTAAAAGAGGCACCTGTCTCCCGGGAGGCCTCATCCATTCCATCAATAGTTGAGAACTGACTTCACTGAAGCAAAGGGCTGGTGGACAAAACAGACATGGCCCCTATACTCAGGGGGTGGTACTACAGTTGGGGAGACAAACAGAAATGCTACTAAGCAGAAACAAAGAAAATAATCACAAATTGTGATAAGTGTTATGAAGGTAACCAACAAGGAGAGACAGAATGTAATGGGAGAAGCTATCCTACATAGAAAGGACAGGGGGAGGATCTCTGAGGAGGTAACTGTAGACAAACATTACATATATTATAAAATTTAAATTATAATATGGTATAAAAGATATTCTGGGAGCTGAAGGGAGAAAAAAAAATGCTGAGTTCTCTGCCTGGGAAACTTAAGACAGTTGAAGCCACTTGCCCAAGATCATGAGATGGGTCACAGGCAAGCCCACACTAGCATAAGGAGCCAGAAATGTTTCTTTCTCTTAGTGCCTTTATCTTGCTCCTTTTATTTTTCTATCTTGGATCACTTCCTTAGATTAGATTGTCTGGTGGTGGGAGAGTTGTCTTCAAAGGGTCAGTCTTTACGTCTTAGAAGAAGAATCAAAGATCATCGAAAAGAAAACATGCGTCAAACTAATAGTCTCTTAAAAAGAGCCAATGAGAAATTTAAATTATACTGTGAGTTTAAATTTCAAGCACTTCTCACTCTTCAGTGGTTTTACCTACCCCATAGGCTTGTTATGAGACTGGGAGAACAGAGGAAAACACTTCATAGATTGTAAAGCAACATACACATACTAGAAATGATCAAATAGATAACTGACACACACAGCGAGTAAAGATTTTTACTCTTTGGCCTTTAGATAATCGCTACTCCTATGCCCTTTTTCCTTTGAGAATCAGAAACAAAAGTGACTTGGTTCTGAAGTGGAGAGAGCTCCTACAAAATGCTCTCTTCTTTTCCTTTCTTTTGTCTTTTTCAGGGACAGTCAGTTGCTAGAAATACGTCACTTCAAGCAGTCCTCCACATCTTATTTGGATACAACTTAAATTATTACCACACCAGTCTGTGCACACTTTTTTCTCCTCTTTTCCAAGAATGGCCATAACCACGCTTGACAAATGACTGATTTCTACCAACGTGCTTTCAACACCTTTTAAACCTCAGAGACAAAAGGGATGTGAAAAAATGAATGCAAAGAGGAAACTCAGACAGAAATTTCTCATGATTCCAGACTCACAGCTTCCACCAGGCAGTCTTTCTAGGTTTTCTAGCAGCAAATGAGGAAATGAGGATTTACTTAATACTTGCCACCTGAGCCTGGGAATCATATAGGCCTCCCACACATTTGCAAGGATGTGTTCTGGGTATTGGCATTACAGTGATGAGCTCCATGATCCAACAGGCTTTTAAGACATAAAAGATATAAACAAGTAAACAAATAGTAATGGCATAAGTAAAACGTGGTATAAAATGAAATGTAGGAGCACAGAGAAAGTAAGGGGAAATGACTTCATACAGGAGGGATGAGGAAAGAGCAGACATTAATTCTGGATCCTGGAAGGGGTTATATTTGAGCTGGTCCTTTAAAGATGGCAGGTGCCTTTTAGGTAGAACTAGGATAGCCTGCTGATGCCGGTGGAATAAGAAATCTTACATCATCGAAAAAGTGGTTGCTGGTACATTCTAGGTATAGGGAAAACAGGAAGTCAAGGATAAAAAAAGAATCTTTGGGGTGGGGGGAGGAAATAACCCAGTTTGACTGCTGCATACAATGCATGACAAGGGAATTAATTAGTTATTTTTAACAAAGAGCATTTGGACTTGGTGAGAGCATTCATTCAAAATTTGGTCCACGTTACCCCATTTACTAACTGTATATAGTCTCTAACACTTCTCTGAGTTTAGTATTCCCCATTTATTATGAGGATAATAATGCTAGTCATCCAGAGTGGCAACGATTTTATTCTCTATTTTATATGAAGGTACGTAGAAGGATGCTTGGACCAAAATAGCTGCTCGGTATATATGAGAACCTTGTTTGACTGTCTCAGAAAGGATTAGAGACTATTAAGGATGAAACCCAAATAAGGCTATTTTAGCTGGCTTTGTTATCACAATTTGGGCAGCTGTCCTAATCTTTTTTACTATGTGTTCTTGGCCATGTATCTTAATCCCTGAGCCTCCATGTCCTTGCCTGGATTTATGATCAAGAAGGGATCTCCTTCTCTATTCTTCCCACATTCCCACTTTGACCCATAGAGGGGAGAATGTGCATTCCATTCCTCTCTCAGTTAGTGCTGAGTGGAACATTGACAGATTCTCTTTCCTCTCTCTTATGTACTTTTCTCTGAAAAGGAGTGTCTAATGTGTTTGGTACTAGTGAAGATCAAACTCTAACCACCTGCTGCAATGCAAGTTGGTGGGATCAGTGCCTTAGCCAACAATCCCTGTCTTTGCTCTGTATTCCAGCTACTCCACCTATAACTAGACATAGCACGGGGAGAGTGTAGGTTAGACTTCTTTCAGATGGAATCCTAAACAATGTTCTTTAACGAATTTCACCACCAACTCTGTAATTTGGAGTTACAGGGTATGGTAGAGTACAAATATGGCCATGATTTTTGTAACTTCTACTTTTGAGAAGTGGAATCAAATTTTCTACCCCTGTAGTTTAGATTGGCCTTTCAACTTGCTTTGAATAAAGCAGAGCAACAGAAGTGATGTATGAGTCCTGGGCTTGGGCCTTAAGAAGTTTTACTTCTTCTCTTTTCTCGCTTGAAATCCTGTCACATCCAAGCAAAGTCCAGGCTAACTTTCTGAATGAAGGGAGACCAATGGAGAGAAGTCCCAGTCATCTGAGCTAGCCTAGCCAAGGCCATTGGAGATGAGCTATCCTCTAGTTGACCCATCAATTGATGCTTATATATCAGTGAGTCTAATTAAGATCAGCCAAGCTCAGCCCAGATCAGCAGAATTGCCCAGCTGACCTATAGATTTGTGAGCAATAATAAACGGTTATCATTTTAATCCTCTAAAATTGGGGGTGATTTTTTATGTAGCAAAAGCTACTGCATGCATATGGTGACAAATTTTAAAAAGTGATACTTGTTTCTCATTTGGATGGTAGTCTTTGTGTGACAGGCTATTCACACTCGGAAGAAAAGGGTTATGCTATACCCTGAACCATTACAGGGATGACAGCTTCCTCCAAAGGGTGTCATCAGTCTTAAGAGGGATACCAGGTATGGCCACACAAGTTATGAATGGCACAATTCTAGGAGACCCATGAACATCCTGACAATGTAATGTGTACTCTGAAAACTAATGGCGGCCCCAGCTTTGGCTTAAAGTTAATCAAGATAATGTGTGCAAAGTCTCTGGCATATAATTGATGTAAAATGAACTAAAACATTTTTCATTTTATAATGACTTTTTGGTATTGAAATATTTTACTGTATTGAATTTTATGATAATTATTCTTAATTATCAAATATGCCTCCATTTTCCCATTATAAAAGTGTGTGGGGAGTGGTGATAGTGAAGGTGGTAGACTAGATGATCTTTAAGGTTCCTTCCAGCATGGTTACTCTTGTGATTCATGGGCTAACACAAGTCTCATAAAAAGAAGTCAATACACATGCCCAAAGTGGACTCCTTTGGTGAAATTGGGGACATGGCCTCAGCAGCACAGTGTGGCAGGCCATCTGTCAGGAGGCTGTGTCAGCAGCCTGAGAGCAGCCCATAAAGCTGCCAAAATTGCCCTTTGCTTTGCCCCAATCAAAGAGGAGGCACAGACAAGGTCTCTGTGCCAGGAAGGTCCTGCTTGCCAGGAAAGAGGCTCTACTCTGTTTCGAGTGGGATGGGCCTAAAGAACTTAAACAGTTAATGTATCATTGAAGCTACACATAAATCCTGTGGTTTGAGATCAAAAGAAAGCAGCATAGGAAAATAAAAAATTGATGAGATGCCTTTTCCCCCTATCCATTGCCTCCCCTGCACACCATCTAGCTCCTGACCACTTAACACCAGACATAAAGCCCCAGGGACAGTTCTAGAGCAAAATTTTACTTATTGCTAATGAAGATTTGGAAAGGACAATGAGCCTGGGGCAGGCTGAATTCCAGTCCTGGATTTTCTAATCAATCACCAGCCATGTCACCCTGAACCCTGATGCCTGAGTCTGGCCCTAGAAACTGATTGGAGTAGTCTGGCCTGGGCCTGGTGGTGAGAGTCACTTAACAGCTCACCTAGTGATTCTCTGCTGCAGCTAGCATTGAGAACTACTGATTTAACCATTTTAGGTTTTGGTCCCTCATTTGTCAAATGGAGATGGTAGAACCTATTTTGCAGTATTGTTGTGGGATTCAGAAAAGATAAATAATAGATGCATAAAGGCAATAATAACCATCTATCATTTTCTTTTCTGGAAGGATTCTATGCCTAGGGCCTTGAACCAGATATATGAAGGTCTTGAGGACACTGAGTCCCTTCTTTAATCAGCCACATTCAATATCAGGGATCTCTCCTGGCTCTGCAGGATATGGCTCTCTGTGGGCAGAAATGAAGAGAACCTGAGGAATGGTGTGGGACACATTTATGGTGTCCTGGTCACAGGAAATAGTACATCCCACAAGTACCCAGCGAACTGGTTACTTTTGCTCCCACATTTCCTGTTTGAGTGGTAACCAAATGGCACTTAAAAGTAATTAATATTGTACTATCAATAAATGAAGAAACACATTGCATTATTTATTCAGCCAGTGTCAGGACCTAGGGTAGTGGGGTAAGGGTAGGGGACTAGGTGGGTGGGGCATACAATTACAACCTATTTCCATTCATTGATTTATTCAAATATGCCAGTCTGCATTCAACAAACATTCCTATGGGGCTGACTCCAATGTGTGACCAGGGTACAAAGGTTGTTAAGCCCCCTCCTTGCTATTGAGCTGTTCACTGCACCGGGAGGCAAATCTACAGTTAGTAGTGCTGTCCAATGACTGGGACTCACATCATTGGTGAGGTGTTTGGAGAAGGGTGATGCTGGTGCAGGTGGGGAAGCTTGGGGAAATGTTCTTCATAGAACTGGGTCTAGATTACTAATAAGACTCTAGTGTGTGTCCTTCCAGTTTCTTAGCTGGGTACAATGCCTTCATCACTATTTCCATTCTCTCATTTTCTAATCCATTTTCCCCAAAGCATGGCTCTAATGGTGTCACTCTTTTGCTCAGACAATTTTAGTGCCCCCCTCCCCACCAACCCACTCCTCCATTACTACCTGCAGAGTAAAAACCAAATTCCTTTGACAGGTACCCACATTCTTCTTGGTCTGAGGCATCCCCCTTTCCAGCCTCATCTCATCTCCTTCTACTTTATTCTGAGTGCTTAGGATTACCCCACATGGAACTATTTGACATTGAGCTACACTCCAGGCTCTCTCACATCAAGCCCTTACACAAGCCTGAAAAGCTTTTCTTTTTTCACACCCTCAATCTCCTTATTTTCGTGCCACAATGAGCTGTTTGCTGTCTATCCAATAGTCTATTTTATGTCTGTGCACAAATTATTTCCTCCGTTGTACAGATTATTTCCTCAATTAGAATAACCTTCCTATTGTCTTTTGTCTCTCTGGAGAAGTACCTTCCACTCTATCAAAAACAATCAAATGTTGTCTCCTGGTAAGCCTTCTGGTCCCCACAATAACAATGGCTTCCTTCTCTGGGCTCCATTTACACCTTTTAGTCTGTCTGTCTGTCTCTCTGTCTCTCTGTCTCACTGAGTGTAACAAAATAACAAAACAGAAACAGAAAATGGGTCTTTGCTGCCTTGGGAGATCTAGGTATTAGAAATTGTTTTTTATTCCTCTGTTTCTCTCCTGTTAAGGGAAAGGGAATGTGTCAGCCAATGACTGGTAACTTGATTGGGTTTATTGTCCTACTGATCTTGCCTTTGCTGGGATTTAGTGTCTAGCTCTTTCCTGGAATCAGATCTCATTTCCAGTCTAAGTCAGTAAAACAGAAAATCTCTTGGAAGTATTTGCCTGGCTTTGCAATGTTTTGTGTAATTATGGGTTAAAAGTCTTGCAGACCAAGAGATCAAATACACATTAGGCCAACCTGTGGAAGCTGGAGAAATGAGCCAAGGGCAACTCATGGTCAAGTTCTTGGACTCTGAATTTAGGTCAGAAAATTGGCTTTGAGTTTTATTTTTCTGCCCACTACCAGGACATAGTTTTCTGATTTTTTTCCAATTTTTTTAATAATAAAAAATGTCAAAATTTGGAGAACTCTATTGTTTTTCTACTAATCTTGCAATCTGAAAGTACAATGGTCTACAAAGAGTACTGGTTTCCAGTTCTCCACAGATTACCATGAGTTTCCACTCTCTAGATTTGTCTCCCCAACCGTAAACCAAGGAAATTACAGAGTCTCCAAGATCTCTTCTAGCTTGAATGGTACCATTTATTTATTTGCTGTGTGTGTCATCCAATAGCAGTAGTCAATGTATAAACCATTTTTTTCCTACTAAGCACCAACTATGGGCTTTGTGTCTTCTCTATTATACCCCAGTTAGCATCACTGATTCGTTGACTCTTTTTAGGCTCTTTAGTTTGACATTCAAGGTCTTAGTTAGTTGGTAACTTGCCCCCAACTAATGTTTTCTGTATTTGCTATTACCCTCAGATGCCACATGCATTCAGCATTTATATTTTGCACGTCTCTAGTGTCCTTTCTGATGTCAGCATTTAGTAAAAGTCTACACATGTTGCTCCCAGATACAGGATTATAGGAATCTTTGTTTGGTATATCATAGGATTCTGCATCAAGTTACCTGTTTTACTTGTCTTCTCATGCATTATCCCCTGTTTTGAATATTTGAACTCTGCTCATGTTCCTTATATAATTAGCCTCAGATTTTATTCCTGATACCATATTTTGGTAACTTTTTTTTTTGAGAATCCAGTGAAATCTAAGCCTGCTCCTTCCTCCAACCTTAGAATAGTAACCTAACCCCTCCCCAACTCCCAACCATTTAATTGATCTTCCTCCAACTAACAGAGAATTAACTAAAGCCAACTAGCAGTCTACCTGGGTTCCTTTTTCCTACTGCCAGGCCTTCAGAGGTGGTTCCCTTCTACTCAGTCATTTTCCTGTTGCCATTTACTGCTTCCTCCCTCTGTCATTTGCCCTTTTCCCTGAGGAAATGACTGGATCTTAGAAAGTACATACTAACTGCTGCCGCCATACCTAGCTGAAGCCAGTGACCACCTCACCTAATGGCATGCAATAATGAAGGGAAGTCTAAGTTTTTTAGACTTTAGGTAGCCATGTCCTGAAAAAGCAGTCTTATATGAAGGACCAGAGTCTTCACATGTAAACATTCTAGTGTTTTTTGAGCCATCTCCTTTTAAAAGTTTTGCAAGAACATATCCTTGGTTAGAAGCATAGCTCCTTTGTAGAACGTACATTCTTAAAAAAAACAAAAACAAAACTTTGTGATCAGATGTGCATGACTTTAAATACTAGTGCTGCTGGTATTTCTGTATTACCGTGGGTAAGGTACTAATACTTAATCACTCTGAGCACCAATGTTCTTGTCTGTAAAATAGTGATCGTCTTATCTCTATCACCAGACATTATGGGGATATATGGGGTTAATTATATATGAAAGTATAGCCCAGGGGCTATACATAGTCAGTGCTAGATACACATTGGCTCCTTTATTTTCTTTTGACAACAGAGTCTTTTCCTGAAACTAAAAAACAAATTTTATTTTGGACAAGGACTTCTCAAGCTTGAGGACGGACTATTGGTTAGTAGAAGCCAGACCAAAGTGGGTCCTTGAATGTCAATCAGAGGAGTTCAGATCTTTGAACCTCTACCTTCTCATTGTCTATGACTCATAATTATAGAGCCTTTATTTGTATTCATAGTCATTCAATTTCAACATGTTCTCACTGAAACTTTTAACCACAGGGATTTTGAGAGACCTCTGCCTGAACCTCTGTGGGAAGAAAGGGAGGTGGAGCTCAGAGAGAGGTTGTTTGGGAAGGTCTCATAATGGACTAGTCTGTGCTAAGAAGATTTCAACATGATTTTATATGCTTTATCTCATTTCAGGGGTTGTGTGTGTATTGGTGCATGTGTGTATTTATTGTGAATACAGCTGCTACTGCTACTATTACTGCTAATATTATTATTACTACTACTATTACTATTACCTACTACTAAAGATAATTGAGAAGTATAACAGAGTGGTCATTGAAGCCAGATTGACTGCTTTAAAGCCAAGCTCAGTTTTCTCATCTTCTAATGAGGATGAGGATATTACAGTACTCATTTCACGGTTTGGTTCTGTGACTTAAATGTATCAGCATACATGAAACACTTAGAGCAGTATTTGGTCAGAGTAAGCACTATGTAAGTTATAGCTACTGGTGCTGTGTTGTTATTATCAATGTGCAGTCTTGACTTATCTTCAGTTTCTAAGGAATACTGAGATCACTAACCCTCCAATGCCCAGTACTGTTTGCTATTTATAATTTATGAGGATGTACATATCATCATAGCAGTGTGAAATTTTTCCACTAAACTCTGAATCTCTCAGGCTCAAGTCATGCCCAACATGTAGCAGAAGTATGAAAACAGTGCTGGAGGATCTATGCTTTTCAAATTTGGGAATACTTACATGGCACAGGAGAGAGTGGCATGTCATTGCAGTATATAAGGAGCTACAGGATAAAGATAATACCTTTCCATGGAATATCAAGTTTACTAGAGAACTATAAGTAAACTGAGTTAGAAGTAATATTTCAATACATAGAAACATTATAAACTAGAAGGTCAAGTTGACAAAACCCCTAGGTAAGCCATTAGTCTTTGGAGGACTCTGGCATAGGTCTGCATTGGGCTCTGCTTCTAGGGCACTCAGGGGCAACTGGTCACTTTTCTCTCTCCTTTAGGTGTCTATAGAGTTAAAGTTGGAGAAGTGTTATCTAGCTGCGCATTCTGGGAAAGTGATTAGAGAGGACAGTAAGGTGTGAGCACAGCATTAAAAAGTGAGCTGTTCTGCAGGCAACAGTTGTGGGTCACTGTTTCTAAGGAGAAAAACAATGATTAGAATGTTTTTTTTTTTCAAGATTGTGGTGGCAGCGTGTAGCAATTAATAGGAGGTGAAAAAGACTAGTGGCAGTGGGACTAGTTCAGAGGCTTCTGTAGTCATCTAGGAGGGAGGTGAAGTTGTCACTGATGGTAGAATACTCTTCATGGGCTACAGGAGCAGGTTGAGAAAAGAAGTTAATGTAACAGGAATGAGGACCGTGGGTATTTGGGCCACTTCTTCATGTAACCTACTTGTGCATTCAGGTCCTGTTCAAGCTCAATCTTGTATATATCACCCATTTGATGATGGAGTACAATTGTGCCTGTTCAGCTTTATGGCTTGGCAAATTAGACAGCATCCAGTTTATTATGGGCAGCTCAGGTCATATTGTAACTTTGAGGCCCATGGCTAAGTATACAGCCTCTACTAAGAGCCTAGTAGGTACTGATATAGGGATGGACAGAAGGAAACAATGTGAGATCTATGTAAAGGGTGGTAGGAATGATATCATGAGGCAGAAATAAGTCAATATGCCATTTGTCTGAGACAGACAATACCAAAAGAAATGGGTGAAATCCAGGCATACAACTTTTGGGAGGTTACAAGGCATAATTTGTGTTTTCCTTTTTCTTATTTAATCAAAATATTCTGGGTGTGGAATGAGTATTACAGATAGTATGTTAAGAGTTCAGAGAAGGAAACAATAGCTAAGGGCTAGATGTGGTAAAGGTGGGGATCAGAGAAGCTTGTAAAGGAGCTGGCATTTGGCCTGAACCTCAAAGACTTGGTAGGACTTTGAGGGAATGGAAGAACATTCCAGACAGGAAAAAGGCATTGAGCCTAAAGTCCTTAAAATAATATAACTTGGCTCTTGACTTTGATTCACAGAGCAGGAATTCACCCAAGGCCATCAGCCAAGTGGAAGAGCTCAAAGGTCAAGGACTGTACATTTTTTGCAGCATTTCTCATTTGTTTGAGCTTAAATGAAGCCGAACCCTGCAGGGAAATGAACACATGTTACACATCTCAAAGCTAGAAGGCTTCATGGCCAGGAAATTATGCTGGTCGGATAGTAATGCAAATGACTAATGCACCCTCTTAGGTCTCATGTGGTTTGTGACTCCAAGAATATGGGGCAGGCAGGAGACAAACAGGCAGTGGCTCCAGTGAGGGAGATTAAGCAAGTGGCAGCCCAGAGTGGTGAAGAGTGTTACTCTGGGAATTATAAGAGGGGTTCTTACTCCAGTTGCTCTAAATAAATCAGGCTCATTCTCTGGGCTTTAGTTTCCTCATTAATGTGTTAATCTGATATTCTAGAAGGCCATGAATTACTGGAAAGTATATGCCCCATTAGTTGGGGCTGTGTCTTAATGACAGTTTCTAAAATCCAATCACATACAGACCCAGACCTAGGGACGAGTGATTTCCCACATATTCCTGCTCATCCTTTAAGATCCAGTTAGTTGTCTTCTTCACTAGGAAGCTCTAACTCCCACAGACAGAGCAGGTCACTGCTGTCTTGTGTTCTTACTGCACTTAGGAATATGTCACAACTGGGATCTTGCAAGAAAATATTAAAAGGGTCATCTTTTTTCTTTGCCCTATGGGCATTTCAAATATAGGCAAATCTTTGAATTAGGCTTTTCAGATCAGAATTCTTAGTCTTAAACACTGGGCCTGCCTGGCAAAAGGGTGAGTAAATAAGACACTAAAATCTCAGATAAGAAATTGCTAATAAAGTTGGAGAGATTTGTCTGTTACTTGGTCCATGTATTATGGACTTCAGGAGCTCATTTTTATTTGCTTAAAATTCAGCATATGTTTACCACGAGGCTTGAGCTTCTAGTTATTTCAGAAAAGAAACTCCTGATTTACTTTTCTCCCACAGGTCTTTATATTACAAGTGCAATATTAGTAAGAGAACAGGACTCAGAATTAGACAGTCATGAGTTCAAACTCAAGGTCTACCACTTGCTTGCTATGTTTTCTTAGAAAATCCACTTAACCTACCTGAGCCTTTATTTCTTCATCTACAAAATCCAATAATATTACTGATTCAAAGTATTATTGTGAGGATTAAGTCAAGCAGTATTCATAAAACCAGCACAAATTTTTTAGAAAGTATAAGCTGAACATCTGCTATGTGCCAGTTTGACACCAATATTCAAGGGGCTTCCCTGAAAGTTATTTAGAAAGTCAGAGAAAGTGGAGGTTTTTTCCCAAGAAGAGGGTCCAGAGATGAAATTACTTCCTTCCTAATTAGATTATAACAGAAGAGGATTAGCAGTGGGTGGGTAAAGTTAGGTCTGCTCTGTGCCTGCAGACAAGCAGGTGTGCTTCACTGTGTACCCATTTGGGTACCCAAAAGCTCATCCACAGAGCAAGACATGCTGTCCCAAGCTGTGTTCACCAAATATGACTGTTTTACTAGAAAAAGCATATGACCTACCACCCGCCATGTCCTCTTTCCTGATGCTTACCAAAAATCTTCTCAGAGTACCCTTCTCTATATGATGTGATTCAAATGACAGTCACTTAACTGCTCAACACTAGGTTTGATCTGTGTTTGCTCACTGGATTTTCATAAACAGTAATATTGTCCCTATTTAACACATGGAGAAACTGGAGCTAGCAAATCTGTGAATCTAGAATTATTTTATTTCTCTGAGTTTTATTTATGATACCCAGAATGTAGAGAAATTTATACTTCATCTTCAGAGTAAGAGATTGATAATCACAACACAATAAAAAACATGGTAATAGTTATAATCTCATCAAGCTTTTGGTAGACATTGTGTAAAGCAGTGGTTCACAACAGGGAGCAATTATGACCATCGGAGGATATTTGATAATGTCTGGAGATGTTTTTAGAGAGCTATGGCATCTAGTGGTACAGGCCAGGGAGGCTGCTAAACATCCTATGGTACATGGGACAGCCTGCCCGCCTCAAACACACATAACAAAGAATTATCTGGTTCAAAAATACCAGTAGTGTAGGGGTTGAGAAATCATAATATAAAATTGGGAAATGGATTATATCTTTTAGTCCTCAACTAGATAGGAATAATTATTGTCCCTTTAGGAAACAAGGAATCTGAAGCGCAGATTGGTTAGGTCATTTATCCCAAGATGACACTAGGGAATGGTGATAGTAGGAACTTGAATCCAGGAACTGAGTTCAGTATTCCTGACCAGAGTATTGTGCTCAGTTCACTGGGGTTCTTACTATCTTTGTTCATGCTGCTATAATGGAATACCACAAATGGGGAGCTTATAAAATACAGGTTTATTTCTCATGGTTCTGGAGGCTGGAAATCCAATGTCAGGATACCAGCATATTTGGTGTCTGGTGAGATGCAATTCCTGGCTCGTAGACAGCTGTCTTTTCACTGATTCCTCATATAGCAGAAGGGGTGAGGGTGCTCTCTAGGGTTTCTTTTATAATGGCATAAATTTCATTGATGAGGGCTCCACCATTATGATGTATGACTTCCCAAAGACCCCCATCTCCAAATACCATCATATTGGGGGTTAAGATTTAACATTTTATTTTTTTGTGTATGGAGAACACAGAAATTTAGTCTGTAACACTGAGACCACCTAACAGAGGGCCCAATACTTACAGAAGTGAAGGGGCTGTCCTGTAAAGAGATGGTCTCTGAGTCACACAGTCTATAGATGAGCAGATGTAAACCAAGGAATGGTTTCAGATTTATCCCCTCTTCGCTGAGGGCTGGGAAGTTTCTAAAAGCAGTAAACAGTTCTGAAGGTAGAGTAAGTCCTAAAAATCATAGAGAAGTTCTGAAAGAAATCCTGAGCTAAAGTCAGCCATGTTCAAGGTTTAACATGGTAAGTAGATGACAGGGTCTGGGCTCCAACCCACCTTCCACACTCCTCAGCCCATAACAGGACCCTTCGCACAGTCATGTTATGTTCACATAAGAGTTTTTGAGTGAAAGTGCTTAGGAAGAGGACCAGGGATGTAGGAACATGAAGGATAATATGCTGCATGGGCTTTTTGAGAAAGAAGAATGACTTAAAACCTTTTAAATGCATGCATATTCAGAATGTACTTGATGCTAAGTGTTAATGGATAAAGGCCACAGGGAGGTGTCTTTAGGCACCTGTGGAACCCCATAGAACCCCATGCAAGTAACCATCTGTGGCTTTATGTTTATGGTTGACATGCACAGATGCGATACTATTTAGGTGGCCCCAAATCAAGTGCTAATTAGTTTTCTAGAGTAGGTTTTTTATTGTTTTATTTTTTGTGTTTTAACAACTTGTGATTTGACAACTTTTTCTCAGTTTTTCATTTACATTGTGATTGTCTCAGCCAAAGAAGTTCTCCCTGGTATCTTTTACACTCCAGTCCCTTACTTTCTATATTTAAAATTGTCATGATTCTTTGCTACTAGAGCTTGAAGGGCCATGGAAACTATTTGGTGTAACCCAAACATTTTATTAATGTGGTAATTGGGGCTCAGAGGAAAAGAAAATGACTTTGCTATTATAATAATCACAAGTATAATAAGCAAGTATTATGATTATGACTAATACTTCTGTATATGTGTATAAAGCTTTAAAGTTTATAAATTATTTTGATTTAACTGATCTTGTTTGAATACTATTAGCAACATGTTATCATGCAAACAGAACAGAGAATATTCTCATGTTTCAGGTAAGAAATAGACTCAGATAAAGTGAATTACTCCAATTTCCTAAGTTTGTTTATTGCTCTGAAAGGCATAATGAGGCCAAGTTCAAGAAGTCAGACAGATTTGGATTCAAGGTCTGTTTCTACCCCTAGAAGAAGTGTAAACTAGGATAAATTATTTAACTTGTCTAACCTCGGTATTTCTATCTGAAAAACAAGTTTTTGTATAATTATTGATCATCTATTAATACTTATTATAATAAAGTGATGGTTATTAAAATGGATACTATGATTTTTTGGATATTAACTTCCCACCAATAAAGCTTCTAAATGATTGTTCGATGCTCTTAGAGACATAGGTATCATTCTAGTTTAAATCTCATTCCTTTGTCACATAAAGACCCCATCCCTCTCCCTTAATGGATGACCTCCTTGTCATAGGCAAGGAATAGTAAAACATAAGTTATAAAGAGTTACTATAGCTGGAGGCATCTTTCATGATTAAAGGATAAAAGAACAAATCTTTTGAGCAACGTAGAATGTTTCTTTATAACAATAAAAACAATCTTTTAAGTCATGTACAATGGCTGTTTTGAAGCTGTTTTCCCACTTCAAGGTCAGAAAGGGGCTGAGATTTTGTTATTCTTTCATCTATAGAATTTACTCCATTTCTAGGTTAATAAGAATCCACTCTGCCCTGTGGCCACCAAAAAAGCCAAGTGGCATTACTGATGTGCAGCTTTCAGTGGCATATCCCTTATAGTTTCTCACCTCTGCAGATTCCTTCAATCTCATTGAAAACTGCACTTACTACTTTTATGTTCCCCAAGCTCACATAGCCTGCTACCTCTGTGTCTCATTCTCAGGATTTCTTTTGTCAATCAAAACAGAAATCTGACAGTTATCTTTGAATGGCAGAGATAAGAGACAATCATGTTCTTCTGAGTTTTCTTTGAGGTGCCTTCCAAATGCAGGCCCTGTTTTTAAATTTGAATCTCACTATTCTCGTTATGGCCACTTCCATTTCCCACCTCAACTGTTAAAAGAGTTTCCCAGCCTGCCTCAGTACTCTAAAGGTCAATATCACTGGATAGTAATGGTGAGACATTCCACAGGCTTACCATTAACATCTTCAAATGCTATCCTAAGGAGTTAAGAATTTATTTGGTAAGTAATGGAGAACTGTGTTGGTACCAAATGTACATTTTAGAAAAATTCTGGCTGCAGTTATGGATGGAGAATTAAATGGTATAAGCATAGAAGGCAGAAGGAGGCTAAAGAGGTGATTTTTAAATCTAGTTGAAAGGTGACCAGAATCTTAAGTAAAGTGGTGGCAGTAGAAATGGAGCAGAGGTAATGGTTTGAGAAGTAGTAATGTGGTAGCACTAAAAGAATTAGTACTTAATAGAGTCTAGGGGATATGGGAGACAAGAATCTAGGATAATGACAAGATTTTTTTTGTGTTAGAATGGATGAAAAAATTTACATTGGAGAAGAAAAAAACTCAATGAGATGAGATCTTATTTCAAATACATCAAGCTGTCATAGAAAAAAAAACGTTGATTGATTCAATTTCTGAATATCTTCAAACTGAAGTTGGGAGAAGTAGACTTAGGTATAGTATAAATAGAGCTTTCTAAGAGGTTGCCCCAGATAGGGAGTTCATTCATTCACAGGTCCAACTCCTAGTTGCATAATAAAAGATGAATTGTTGATGAAC
This sequence comes from Macroglossus sobrinus, assembly GCA_004027375.1. Classification (NCBI taxonomy): domain Eukaryota; kingdom Metazoa; phylum Chordata; class Mammalia; order Chiroptera; family Pteropodidae; genus Macroglossus; species Macroglossus sobrinus. The sequence goes on along the minus strand of PVKZ01004586.1, from coordinate 52,603 downwards.
ATGAATATTGCTTCAAACACGATGATTCTGGGATTCTTTGAGTCTCAGATGATTAACCTTATAAAGAAGCACAAAGATGTCAGCATTGCAGTGCTGGGCTGGCAACTTGGTGATAAATATTCTGGATCCAGTTCTGTGCCTGCCTAACTTACAGGGTGATAGTAAGTTGCTCCTGTACTGAGCTCTAATATCCATTTACATAAAAGATGATGAGTTGGAGTAAATAATAATGATAAAAACTAAAATAGTAAGCACTCAATGAAGAGTAGCTGCTCTTATTGTGACCAGGCATCAGGTTCTGTGTTTAAACATCATATATATATTAATCCTCACAACTGGCACTGTATTATTTTCTTTATTTTATAAATGATAAGCCTGAGGTTCACAGAGATGATCTTTTATCTTTCTTACACTTTGTGATTCTATAGTTTTAATGCCAATGAGAGTTGAAGCTGAGTTTTGTTATTATAGTGGTCTAGAGAAAAGGTCCACAAACTGCTGCAGAGGTTTGATTATTCTATCTTCTCTGGGTTCTGTAACCTCAAGATCCCACTTTTTGCTCAAATTAGTCTATATTTTAACTCAAAGAACCATAACAATACATTCATTCTCAAGGAACTTAGAGAGGAACTGATTATATACATAATAGGCACAAAGGATGTGTCTATTTCTCCCTTGAAGTCAGGTACTATGTCTGATTTACTTTTGTTTAATCAGTGCCTAGCCTAGGGTCAGGCACCTCTTAGGTGCTCTGCCAGTATTTGTTGAATAAATGTTTATGAAATACTTCATAATGATTATGGAAAATGTATTCATAATATTTAGTACAGCATATGTACATTTCACAAGTATAGAACTAAGTTTATAAAATAGGAAAAGAATAGATTTGTGGAAGAAAAAATTTAAATTTAGGACATTGTATTAAAGTGCTCACTAGCATCCAACTGGAGCTCTCCAACAGGCATCTGAATCTACCAAATACAGAGTGTATTAAGGAAGAGTGGGGCTGAATTTAGAAATTTCAGGGTGATAGTGTCTAGATAGGTGGCACTTAATCATATGGAACCAAAGGAGATTATCTAAGAAGTAAATGGAAAATAGGAAATAATGAAGAAAAAAAGGAATCCTGTATCACTCCAATATAGCAAATGGGAAGATGGACAGGAACCAGCAAAGGAGACTAAAAAATTGTACAAATGATATAGGAGAAAAACCAAAACCCAAGGGGAGTGTCCTAGAAGCCAATGAAGAAAATACTTTAAGAAGGAAGTGATCAGCTGGTTCAAATGCTGTTGAGAGTTTAAGAAATAAGAATCTTTCCTGGTATTTGGCAATGTGAAGGTCATTGGTAATATTGATGAGAGCAGCTAAAAGATATGGTGGGTGAATATCTGAATGAAATGGTGAACAATTATTTGCCTGTTTGACCTTCCACTTATCCCACCCCTTTTTTCGCACTCTTTTCTATATTTCAGGGAAATACAGTTTCCAATATTTCTCACCAACTTTAGACCAGATTGAGTTTACAGGAGATCAGGAGACTAGAGGGCAAAAGAGAAGACAGGCCAGAGGATTGCAACTCCATTCTTCCTGCATCTATTCCAATGAATCTAGCTACCACTGAATAATTTTCTCTGTGTGGTCCATGTTCCCACTGGGCAGGTCTACCATTCCAGCATCCATGGAATTCTGGAAACAATATATCCTCCCCTGGTCTCTCTAGTACTGTAGGTAGTAGTAGCTTTCTGCCATGGCGAATATCAAAGTTGCCCCACCTTGCCCTGGTCCATTTTTCATCTCTTTACGCAGAGCCCACTTCCAGACAAGTCTGATTATAGTCATTCTTTTTTGGTCAGCAGAATTCTGGGCCTTATGTTCCACAAATTCTGGGCCATTATTCAGGCATCCTTGTGGTTTCCAAGCACATTTTTGAGAAGGTCTTGGGAACCCAAATCCCAAGAACAATAGTTCTTTGGGTATTTCTGGAATGGCTCATGGGGTGGTTGATAGCCTCTTTCCATTTAGCTGGGTTATCGAACTCCTCCTTCCAAGGTAAAAACTCTTTGTCGTGGGTTAAAAAAGATAAAAAGGTAGTTTTTGCAGCTACTCAGAACCTTTCAGTGGACTGTGAATCTCCAAAAGCGGCCTATTGGGTATAGCATCTTCCCATATTATTTGGTTATGGAACACTTCTATCAAGGGGAATTGCACGGACTGCACTTTTAGGAAATGCTGACCTATGCTATTACTGCTTTTCGGTAACAATAGTACATTACTTAGTATTTCCACTAATTTGTGGTAATGAAACTTTTCACGTTTTTAAATTTTTACCTTAGGCAAACAGAATGAACTTGCCGATGAGAGGCCATGTAGAGGAGAGGCAACACGGTGTCATGGAAAATAACTGAGGCTTTGGGCTCAGCCAGACTTGAATCCAAACTCTGACATGATCTTTAAGTGGCATTTGGCAAATTACTTATACTTTCTGGGCCTCAGTTTCCACCTTAGTGTAGTAGAACCAATAGATTTTATTAAATATGACAATAAAATTTCTAACCCTGTTTCTGGGACATAGAAGGTACTTAACCTTCTTTAGAAACTAGTGTTTTATCACCTGGCCCAGACATTGCTCACCTCTTATCAGAAGCCTCACTGACTATTTCCATATTCTTTCTCATTCTGAACTTTTCCAGCATTTAAGGGATACATAGAATCTGGAGAGGCAGAGAATAGATCTAAGTTTCTCAGTGAATCAGAGAGTTAAATCAACAGAGATATAAACTGTCTTTGCAATCACAACTTCTTAACAATACCATCAGCTAGAATATCTTTGAATTCTTAGAACTGAATCTTAAAAATACCTTTTAAGGCAAAATCCACAAGGATTTCTTTACTTCTCAGTCCAGATCTAGAAAGAAGTATTTTCTCTCCTAGTTTCTATTTTTTTAAAAAATATTTTTATAGTAAGGGTTATGTAACAATTCACACAAAATCCCACCATCAGAACACATCAGATATTTTCATTTTTACTGGTGACTTTTTTTTTCAATAATATGAAATATTTTTGCATACAATCAGAGATTACTAAACATAATATTAAATATTACTCCAGGTTGATGCCTTGTATTCAAAATTATTTCTAATGATTACATAATAGTCAATCAAAGATTTTTATGGGTATTAAATTTTATGGGAAAAAAGTATACTCTGGTAACTGGTTTCATGATTGAGTTCCCACTGTTATTTTTGTTTGTTTGTTTCCAAGTACTTTTTTTTTTCTTTCATAGCAAACTTTGCACACATTGTTAAGATGATACTTTAAGATATTTTTTTCTCTGTGTTCTTGACTCTTCATCCAAATACAAGTAGACTGTTCTTACTCCAACCTAGAGAGAACTGGGGTTGAGCCAAAAGCACAGCCTTCTATAAAATTCTTCTTTTCTTGACTTTTGTTTTCAAAGACTTGAAGTAGCAGTTTGAGTGTTGGTGGGATGAAAGGAGAGGGCAGCCAGGGAACCTGGGGAGAGGCAGAGTCTTGGAAAATGGAGTAAGAACATAATTCCTTCTCCTCTCTTTTTGTTGTTGTTGGTTTTTTTTGGTTTATTTTTGTTTTTGTTTTGCTTATTTTGGTGGGGAGGACTTTATCTCTCAACCTCCCTGGGCTAAGGGGAAATGGAAAAAGAGAAACTATGTAATCAACAACAGCAATAAAGCAAAAATTCAAGGTTTTCATCCTGGCAGAACAATTGGGAAGGTAGCAAGACCCTATGGAGAGGGGTTATACATGATGTGTAACTGTGGAAAAAGATGTCTTAGCTTTAGCAATATTCCCTTTGTTTTACATATAATGCAGAGGCAACAGAGAGACTGAGCTCCAATCACCATCAGAGTTGGGTGGTGGATAACTGAACTCCAACCTCTTCCAATCCTGAGAAGCTTCAGCATTACATATAATTTTGGAATCTTGATATGACCCTGTACCCAGGATGACCCCTGTAACTAAGATTAAACTTTTAAACTTTCCAGGACCACCACCACTAAAAAAAAAAAAAAAAAAAAAAGGTTTTAGAGTAAGAAATTGAGTTGTTATAAAAAATTAGAATATAATTTATACCTATCTTTAGGTTATTTTTATTTTAAGATATATTTCCTGAAGAATTTATGGGTCAAGATATATGAACACTTTTATATCTCTTGTTTCATGGTTCTAGATCATTTATAAATAGAATTACTGTCATTTATCTGATACTAAGAATGATTGAAGGTGTACTTTCACCATATACTCACTAGCTTTAGTTATTAGTATTTGGAAATAAATTGCTGATGAAATAGTGAAACTGTTAATTTCAATTTAATGAGCATTTCTTATATTACTAGAGAGTTTGAACATATCTCATGTATTTATTTGTGAATTAAATTTCTTCTCATATATAAAGTTTTAGTTAGTGTATAATAATTAACTTTGAAAAAATAAATCATTTTTATCTTTAATAGCTTGCTTTCCTTATGGATTTTGCCCTTCAAAGAATATTCTGTATCTGAAGTCTCTTTCCCAACTCCCAGCCTCTCACCACTGAAAAATATGTCTTTCATCAGTGATTTCAGAATCCACCACCTAAAAGGCAAAGTTCTCCTTTTCAGCTGAGATAGACAGGTTCTAATTAGGCAGCATTATTATAATTATTCATTTTATGAAATATAGAGGAAATGTGATCAGGAGTAAGGCAATCCATTGCATTATATAAATAGTTGCAGGTGCTTGGGAGTTAAGACTCACTACTACTGGCTGCACATTTTCCAAAGGAAATAACCCAGATGAGAAATATACCTTGGGTGGAAACACACAATATAATCCTTGTGTAAGCAAACCCACATTTTATTTATAAAAATGAGTTTAGAAAAATTACAGCTCCACACAATGTTACTCCAGAGCACTTTCTTCTACTCAATCCAGGCAAGTTTGAGAGACCCTGCTGGTGAAATGAAAAAGAGCACTGGATGAGGAGTGTCCTATTTTTCTTTATCCACTTTTCTTGCCTGCATTTATTCTCTCATTCTTTAAGTAGTTTGAGTCAAGTGTCATCTCTTCCTTGGAAGCTTCTCTTAATGATCAGATGGATAGGTGACCCTGCTCTATGCTTTGGTAAACATGTTCTGTCTTTTTAGAAATCTTATGCCTCTTTACCCTCTTCTTTAACTTCTCCCTCTAACTGGAACCCTTCTATCAATAATCGAGCATGCCTCAGTCTCTTCCAATTTATAAAAGTACTCTCAGGAGCCCTCTCAGGTAGTTATCTCTCTTGTGAAAAATTGTCTATGCTTTGTCCCTACTTCATTTTTTATTCTCTCTTTAACCTATTCCAATCTGATTCTGCCCTGTAATTGTATCAAATGGGTCTTACTAGACTTACCTTTATGTTACTAAATTCATTGTACCACTTTCAATAGTACTGATGGTACTAAATTTGGCATTTATTGCTGCTGACCCCCGGCCAGCTCTCTGTCTTGACTTACTCTTACTTTTATATCACATTCATTTGATTTTCTTGCCACCTTTATGGCTAACCCCTCTGAGCCATTTTTTGCTGAGTACTCATTTTTGTCCTGACTTTTAAATGCTGGCACTTTTTCCTTTTATTCATCACCTCTACTCCCAGCAATATCTGCCATATTTGTATCTCAGCTTTTCTCACCACTTTTGCATTTTGATTTTGCATACCCAACTCCAACATGGCCTTTATAAAAGGCACTTTGGAAGCAAGGTTCCAAAGTGATTTCATGAAACTCTCCCCAAACCTGCTCCTTCTTTAGTGTCCTTCACTTAGGAATATTCTCCTTAAAGTTTTGGATTATTTCATTTTTTCTTTCTAGTTTGTTTGCTCATGGAGATTTATTAATTGATTGACTGGTTCTAAGTTATATTTTTCCAACAGTCAAGGAAAAAGCTTTACACTTCATTATCAGCCTAGAAAAACTTCCAGTTTAACCAAAATTTCTTCCTAGATTCTCCTTTCAAATGTGATATATCAGTATTGTCAGTGATATACGAATTCTTTATAAATTCTGAAACTTCTTTTTTTAAATGCTGGAATGCGTATCTCTTAATTTAAACTATTAAGTTTGGAACCAAAGGTTGATAGTGTTCCTTCTTTGGCACTGATGGAACTAGATTAATGCAAATAAAATAGAGTTCACTTAAAAAAAAATCTGATGCTTTGAAAGGCTTCCGGCTATGTAAAAAACAATCACAAAAGGCCTATTCTTTGTGGCTATTGGGTGAAGCTACAGTGGAAGAAGCTACTCAGTGGGGACATATCTTAATCATGTTTCTAGCCAAACTCTAGCAAAAACAAATCAGCTAGAAAGTTCCTGAATATTACTAATGACAATTCCTTATATTTACATAAGTATACACCCGTAGGGATTGCTTCACAATTTGCAAAGTATTTTACAATCACTGAGTCATGTAGCTGCCCTGTCAGGTAAGCAGGGCTCACTTTATATATTACAGATGAGGAAACTGAGGTCCAGAGAGCTAAGGTATTTAAGTTTGTAAAATCATGTAGTTTGTAAGCATCATTCCAGGAGATTACATTTTAAATCCAATGGAGCACTCAATAATTGTTACTTGGGCAAGCCCCTTTATTACTCTCTTTTTTGCTGATCTTCAACCTCCAAGCAGGAAAAGCCAGAAGTTTCATCAATTAATGCCTAGGGAACAGCCCTCAAGCAATAAGGAACTAGGAATTGGTAAATACCCAGAGTTTTTATCCACTAGTAGAGGACAACTATAGGTATGCTTTCTGCTGTTTCCAGGAGTTCCTCAGCAGGATTAAGCTACAGATTCGACAATATAAAATTTATCTGCTTCTTTATTTTTCCTCTTTCCCCCACTTTCCTACATGTATTTTCTGACATTATATCCCAAGTAAACTGCTTGCACAAAATTCTTGTCTTAGGGTCCGCTTCTAGAAAAACCCAAAGACAAATGACTGTCAAAATGCAGAGCTGGGCTGACACTTGCATGAATGAAATCCTCATCCTGATATAAGAAAATGTTAAAATGGATTCAATTCTCCCAGTTTTGTTTGGAGGCTCTAGCAGAGGAGCACAGCCACTCGTATACCCTTGACCGAAGAACAGTCCTCTCCTCTATTGGGGAAGGTCATCCTCTTGGACTGAGCATTGTAGCTTCAGGAGAGATGACATGGAGCAGTGAGGGAGGAAGGTAACACCCGCCTAGCCAGCCAGATCAGCCGAATCAACCCTGGCAATCAGTGGCGTGACAGATGTTGCAGCCAGATTGTCCTCACATCTGAGTCCTCACAATTTTGGATAAAGCTTTCAATAGCTGGGTACAACTACAGGTAGCCAAAACTTTATGCAGGGCTTGCAAAGGGGGTGATCTAAAGAGGTTTTTTGACTCCTGGCTCATCCAATATTAACTGTTTCTATACCCTTGAGATGTGTATTGAAATGAAAAGAACATTTTTATAATGCTGTAGCATTTCCCTTGCTTTACCTCCTCTGCAGATAGTCGTCCATCCCAAGACTAGTGAGAAGGGCTACAAAGAATCCATTGAGAGGCATGTATGTATTCCTAGACAATGTGCCTGACCCACATTTGGAAAGTCCTAAGAGCAAGAGGCTTTACTACGTCCCCAGTGGTGGCACAGAAATAAGTGGTTGCTTTGGGAGCGAGCTACACTTCCCTAGTGTCAGAAACCAGGTCGGCCTTTTGGAGTGAGGGTTGTTTTAAAAGGGACCTTACCCAAGAGGACATCATAATGGGGTTGGAGGAGGGAGTTGTAGGAGACCACTTGCTGTGTCATGAGAACACAGGAACAGCTCTAAGGGGAGATTCTCATACCTAGGTACAGAGGCCTCAGGTCAACAGCCAGTTGAATCAAGTCAATTGGAAATATCTTTCAGCCATGGTTAAGCCTGCAATGATCCATTCCCTGGTCAATAACTGTATTCTTCTGAGAGCTCCTGGACCAAAACTACCCAGCTAAACTGGTTCTGTATTCCTGAGCACAACAAATGTTTATTCTTTTAAGCTGCTACATTTTAGGGTATTTTATACATATATATATGGTAATAGATAACTAATACTTCTTAAGAGAGCTGTAGTCAAGTGTTCCCCAAGGGAAATGATTAAAGGGTCCGTAAAAGTAGGCCATTCAAAGAAAGTCAGCTTTGAACATTTCTCAGTCCCACAGGACACCAATGGATGATTGCATCATTCCCAATCTAGGAAGACCTTTTCTTCTCATTCCTTCCTCTTGTGACTGCACACACCTCCCTATACCCTGGACTAGCAAGATGGGGAGGAAAAGGGAAGTAGGAGACCACAGAAAAGACGCAAACTCAAGTCTATGAAAGAAAAGATGTTTTAACTTTCAGCAAAATTTGGAATTTTTGGCTATTACATGTTTTTTGTTTTTTTGTTTGTTTGTTTTTTCCGTTACTGAAGTGAAAAAGATAGAGCAGGAGGGTCAAAGGGAACTGTCCTAGATTTCACCCAATGGGCAAGAAAGAAGTTGCCAAACAGAGTGGATTTGACCAGTCTGTGGGAGAAAAGATTGAACTTGTGTGTTCTGTGGAGTTGTCTCCTTTCGTCTTCCTCCACACTGGTATTCAAAGTCCTAAATAGCTTAACAACTGTCTTTTCAGCACCTGTTCTAAGCAAAGTCTCTTAGATCCCCATGTGAGAATTGACTTCCTATCCCATAACATTCTATATTTGTGTACCTTGGCTGTCCCTTCTACTTTCCCTTTGCACACAATCCCTTTGTGGTATTTTTCATATAGTTCCTTAAGATAAGTTTACTTGTCTTGCTCTCGTAGAAGGTTGTGAGCACACTGAGGTTGGATCTTATATTATAAGTGTAATAATAAAGGTCTAGTGACTGATAATGCAGAGGTTAACCAAATAATCCATTATGTATTTGAGTTAATACTGATATGGCTGAAAGACTTATCTTCCAGAGGCTATTAATTGAGTGGGACTAAAAGATTCATAAGCAAAGATTCCCTAAGCTGCCAGAGCCTGCTTAAAGATGGAAACAGGGGTTTCACTTGAGGTTAGACACTAGGGTCACCAGTCAGCATGCACAGAACCCACTGAGTGGACAAACTGAGGTCAGGAATGAAGTTGAAAGGAGACAGGATGTCCAAGAAAAGATACAATGAAAAGTCAGTGTCTGAGAGGCAAATCCAAAACCAGGATTGACAGGGTCTCAAATTTATTCAGTGGGTCTTCATGAAGTGTCATGCAAACATCCTGTGATTGTTACAAAGGCCCAAGCCACACAGTGTTCCTTAGTTTGAATTAAAGGCATGGTACCCTGATTATGGTACAATGGTAGTATTTACAAAAAGGCAGAATTTTGGACTGCAGTGCAGTCTGGATCAAGGGGATACTTTGATTATGTTTAGAGAGGTCTTTTTTTTTTTTAAATATAAGGTTAAGGTTATTCAAATCATTGAAATTAAAAAGTAAGCATTGAGTGGATTCTTGAAGTTGATGAACAGCCAAGGACTTGCTATCATAAGCATTGCCTATGGTACTATCCCCAAAAGCTTTGTGAAGTTGGTGGTGGGGGTAAGAGAGAGAAAGCACCTGATATAAGCTGAATGAACTCAGTTTAGTCAACAAGCAATTTTATAAGCAATCTCATAGTCTATTTGGACCCTAACATAAAGTGGGTCATCTACCCCTCTTTCATTTAATATACCCTAAGGAGGAGCCCAGAACCTCAGCAAAACCCTCAGAGGGGTTTTATCTAAATACAAAATCAATCACTGCGCAAGGCTGCTTTCCTCTGAATGGAGTCTTTCAAATGATGAACACCATGCAAATGGCAACAGTACAGAGGCAAGACCATCTATATTGTGCTGACTTCCTTTTACACTCCCACCACTTTCACCATGAGACTGTAGTGCCTTGGCCTTAACTGGGCTTCTCAGCTGTCCTTTTCCCTAGCCTTTCACCCTCACCCTTCCCAAAATGGAGCAGGGCTATTTGCCTTGAAATCTTCAAAACCTGCCATCTGCAACCCATCAAACCTGCTGATTAGGAGTTTGAAAGGGTGGAGCATTTTTTAACATGATGATTGACAATGGCTTCTATCTCACACACCTGCTGCTTTAAAATCCTCATAAAATGTCAGCAGAGAGTGTAAGTGATAAATAGCAGTAGTGCTGCCCAGGGTAGGAATGTTAAGTGCTAGGAGATGGCAGTGTCTGAACCATAGCTACTGGAAAGAAAACAAGTACCCAATCCAGTCCATGTCTAAAGAGAGGGCCTTCAGGGCATATCCCAGCTTGGCTAGCTCAGCAAAGGGTTTTGGCAATTACTGTTAAGTCCTGACTTGCAGTTACTGTGTGACTACTGCAAGACTGTTACTGTCCAAGGTGGGGCCAGCTCCTGGGGACCAGATCAGGCAGCCCCATAGTCATTTCTGGCCACAAGGCAGTTTCTATGTTAGTCAGAATCTGGCCATTTAGAATTGATTTATGTTTGAGGAACGCTGAGTGCTTTTTCAGTGCCTTACTGTACGACCTGTGATAGTTTTTTTATAGGCAGGATGCCAAATACAGGTGGCCCAATATTAGAATCAACCCAAGCACAAACTTATTCTGGAGCTAAATTACTCTGCCTAGGTGGCCAAAGACAGGAGGATGAAAAAGATTCCAGGTGGATCTGACTACAAGGGCTGAGTAGTTAAGTACAGAACCGGGTCACCAAAACTAAAGCATAACCTGGGTATAACCAGTTTGCAAAGGTGGTCCTCAGTGGGCATTCAGTGAGAGAGCAGGGGAAGAACAGCCCTGGAATATTGCTTTAGACAGAAGGCAAGTGGTGAGGGAAGTGTTTAGTCTCTGGTGTGGTGGGAATGGGCTAATCTTGGGTAGTTACCAAGAGCAAAAACTGAATAGTGGGACCTTTATGCTGTGGGATTATTAATGAATTCTTTTGGTTAATAAGTGTCAGGCACTGTTCTGTCAGCTGTTCTCAGAGCCAAGTAGATACTAACTGGAGAGTTCTAGTCCAGTATGATGAAAGCTGGGTGGAATAGGAAAGTATAGGAAGCTTTGGGAGCCCTGGGTCTGAGGGAAAACAGGAAAATTCTTAGAACTGTAGAAATCTATTATTTCAATTCAATAAGCATTTATTGAGCACCTGATATATATAGCAGGTACACAAAAGATATGGGAAACTCTGCCCACTACTATGAACAACTTAGAGACTGAATTCCAGTTTCTTCTCTTGTCCACAGGAGCAAAATGCAACGAGAGGGTGTCCAAGTACAGGAGAGCAAAGAGATTATTACAGATTCAGGTTTTCCTTTGAATTATGAAATATTCCAAATGTACAAAAATGAGAAAATAGATGCCCAGGTATATCCATCATCCAGATGTAGTCATCTTCACATTACAATATTTGCTGCATCCCTCTCAATGATGACACCTACACAACTAATGCCTCTTTGCTCTAGCCAGCCCCTCTCAGGGATCAGCACTCTCCTGAAGTTGGTATCATTCCAAACATTTTTAAAACAGTTACTTCATTTGCATGACAAATGTCCTCTCCCTGTCTATAGTTTGCCACCTCAGGTATGATGGTTTTCGTTAAGCATGTTTTAATTTTTAATATATTTAATTTTATTAATCTCTTCTTTTAGATGTACTTTTGTTTTTTTGATTAAGAAAATATATTCTTACCCTGTAGTCAAAATATTTCTCTGCTGCCTTTTGATAGTTCAGAGTTTTGTTTTTACTTTTATGGCTTCAAAGCTTCTGAATTTTTTTTCATGAATTTGGAATAAAAGATCAATTTCTATTTTCTTTCTCTTCACCTAGATGGCCAGTTACTCCAGCATCATTTAGTGATTAGTCCTATTTCCAACTAATGCCCTTTCTCATATTCATGGTTTTCATATGTGCAGATCCATTTCTAAACACTCTACATTTTTGATAATTCATCTATTTCTATGTCAATACCATACTGTTTCATTTATATCTTTTTGATAAATATTCATATCTGAAAAAGCACATCTCTTCCCAACCTCTCTATTATACTAGTTATTCCTGACCCTTCAGTTTCCTTGTAAAATTTTGGGATCAACATATTGATTTGCATAAAAATCCATTGCCGAGACTTGAAATTTAGATTATATAAATTTTAAATTAATTTATGGAAAACGTCATTATGATTGTCTTCCCAAATATAAATGTGATTTAAATCTTCATTTAAATTTTTTTAATGTTCTTCAATAAAGTTTTATAATTTCCTCTATAAAGATGTTAACAGACACCTACATATGTTTTAAATGATTTGTGTCTAAATGCCTTGCATTTTTGTTATTGTAAATGGTGTTTATAGTTTTTAAATTGTTATAGATTTACAGGTTTATAGTGACAATTGAATTTTGTTTATTTATATAGGAACCTGAAACTAATGAACTCTTAGTTTTTCTATAGCTTCTTTTTAATTTTTAAGTAGATAAGTTTATCTCTTCATATAGTACAGTTTTATTTATTTTCCCCAATCTTGATATTTAATATTTGATTATATTAGCTTATTCTTGAGGCTAGGACCTCTAGTACAATCTCTGTGCTGCATGTGAAGTAATTTGCCAGACTAATTTCTAGTTTACTAATTTTTAATTTGTATTTTATTTTTTCTATTTTGTTCATCATGTTTATAAATCTCATATTTCTTCTTCTCTTCTCAATTTTTTTTCACATTGGCCTTTCCTTGCATTGTGTTTTAGATTAGATTATGCTAGGTTATGCTGCAGTAACAAACAATTCCAAACTCTTGATGGCTTAAAACAACACAATCTTACTGTTTTTGCTGTATGTCCTGAAAAAATTGGTGAGATGCTCTGCTTCACACAGTTGCTTGTAAGCCCAGGCTCATTGAAGTACCAATACTTTGTTTTTGCATCATCTGAAACATAAAGATTCTGAGTTACCATGGCAGGAGAACAGAGCATGTGTTATAGACGGAAGGTTTTGTCTCCCCAAAATTCATATGTCAAAGCTCTAACCACCAATGTGATGTTATTTAGAGATGGGGAGGTAATTAGGGTTAGATCAGGTCATAGGGTGGCCCTCATGATGGTATTGGTGCCCTCATAAGAAGAGACATCAGAGAGCTTGCTCTCTCCCTCTTTGCCATGAATACAAGAAGGCAGCGATCTGCAAGCCAGGCAATGGGCCCACACCAGAGAAATGAATTGGCTGGTACCTTGATCTTGGAGTTTTTATTTTCTACACCTGTGAGAAAATAAATTTGTTTAAATCACCAGTCTATGGTATCTCCTTATGGCAGCTCAAGGTGACTAGTACTGCATGAAAAGTCGTGTATCAGCTTTTAAGTACTTTGGCCCAGAAATGACACACATTGCTTCTCATAACAGAGAATTGGCCAGAACAAGTCACATTTCCCCAGGTATTTATAACGTGGCTAGGATATATATTCTTTTGCAGAATTAGTTTACTGCATGCTTTATTCTTCTTGTGATTTCTGTATTTTTTATACATTTTAAAATATTTTTATTTACTCTTTCAAATTGTAAAAATATCTCATGTCTAATTCAGGAGGAGTTATCTGATCTCTCTCCATCCCCCTTTTTGCCTAACTCTTGTTCCACATTTACTGTAAGCTCATCCTCAGTTATTTTTCCTTACTTGAGGGACTGCTCCTTGTTTTTGTAATATATCCCCAGAATATTTCTTTTGTTTTTATTTGTTTCTTTCTGCAGTATACTTCAAGAATATTACTGGCCAAGGATCATTTTTGTTACTTGATTGGTATAGGGAATTTTAAACCCACACAGCTATTAAAATACAAGAAATAGACAAATTTGATGTTTCACAATTTTCAGAAAGAATTTTTTCCTATTTAGAGTTCAGTTAGAGTAAGCAAGCTTCCATGCCATCTCTCTAACAGGCATACCACTTTTAACAGCAACATTTTACTGATTTTGCATCATTTTAAGAGCCTCAGTTTTATGCAGATATCTTGTTTCCAACTTTTTACCTTTCTGCCTGTGACAAATATACCCAAACTTTGGTGTTGAATGACTTAAGGCATATAATCAGTGCTGATTTTATAATTTATCTTCATTTCTGACATATGATTTTCCCTCTATTTCTTATAAAACAATAAAACTAATTGTCATTTTAATCAATAGTTTCTGAGAATTGTAATGAGAATTTGTATGTATATGTTATTGTAGTTCATAATGTTGCCAGAATCATCATAGAGCTTCTAAAAGAAGTAATAGATTAATCATTTAACAGTTATAAATTGTTAAGCACTTTTTTTTTATCAAGGTATGCAAAAGGCTCTATAAATTCATATATACATGGAATGATCTCTACTGTTTAATTGTTCCTAGTCAAGTAGAGAAAAAGACAAAAAATTATATTAATACAGGATAAATGCCATAATAGAGAAAGAAGGTAAAGTGAGAGAAAGAAACTGTTCTCAAGAAGGTAGATATAAGCCTAGATTTTAGGTCCTAGAATATAATAGGTTTTTTTTGCCCCCTTCAATTTGTGATATTTGGAGGAGGCTGGTTTTCTGCAAATCATTTTATATTATTATTTTTTTCTCTGAGAGACTGAAATTCTGAAAGAATGGAACTAGCATACATGTTATGCCTTCAAATGAATGTGAAGTTCATAGGAGCAGGCTGTGTTTTCAATGTTTCTATATTTAAACTTTTTCCTGCAATTCAAGGAAGCTACCAACCACTTTGGTTCTATTAGTTAAAACTGACCAAACTGGTTGGCAAAGACAGAGAATTTTTATTTCTATTTAATTACATTCTAACTTTTAAAATTTGAATAACAACTTTATCAGAGTTGATAATAAAGGTTGCTATAAAACTTAAAACTTTCAATGCTGCACAAACTCATTGCTTTTATTCCTTTCAATGAATCTTTCTAAACATTACCTATCAATTTCACATCCAATTTCTCACATACTGAACAAAGATTCTTCTACTCAATGGTTAGTAAAGTTTGGTATTGGAAATCTTCGTAGGCAACTTCTCTTTAGTCTTCTTTCTTTAGCAGAAACTATCATTAACTTGTCAGGAAGAAGACATACAATATTCCCTTTTAGATATGCGTATTATGCCTTCATCCTCAATGTAGTAAGAGCAATCATGAAATGTTACATAACTGGCATAGGTGATCTCATTTCACATTCAAAAACCTAAGATAGGACTTTTAATAATGACGGTTGAAAAAGATGATTCTCTTCTATAAGAAAAAAAGTATAAAATTGGATAAAATTGTCAAAAGCAACTCTTTCAGTACAAAAATAATTGACTAACAGCAGACAGAAAATTGAGAAATGTTTAATTTTGAAAATAATATTTCTGAAGATAAAGCTGCTTTATCTTCAGAAATATTATTTTGGTAAGAATGAAAAGACTCTGGTCCCCTTTCCTGGATCTGTGCCTTACCTCCCTCCACCAGATTAAGAAAAACAGTAACTTATTCAGGCTGGGACTGGCTGCAAAAAACCAGCAGCTTTACTGCCAGAATCAATTAATTCAAAGAGGGTCAGAAAACAAAAACTTTAAGCTTTGCCAGATAAAATGGCAGATTTAATTGGAAATGGATGAGGGAAACCCACAGCTGTGCAAGACCAAGGTTACCATTTCAATTCGGGATGAATGACAGACCAAAGAAGGTTTATGAAGATATTATGGAAAAGAGACAGTTATGGAAGGCCTGAGATAAGCTTTTCCACACTTTCCTGTTGTCTGGGAAACTACATATGCATAGGGGAGACCCAAGGGCCTGGCAAAAATTGAAAGCCAAACATATTTAAGAATTACCTGAAGCTTTAAATATATTCCCCAACATATGCAGAACAACTGAGAGTGGGTGAAAAAATCCAGATGCTAGATTTCTCAGATAAAAATTTCAAAATAGCCACTAAATATGTTTAAAGTAAGCTATGTTCTAAGAGTTAAAGGAAAACATCCTAACAATA
Source organism: Macroglossus sobrinus (assembly GCA_004027375.1). Classification (NCBI taxonomy): domain Eukaryota; kingdom Metazoa; phylum Chordata; class Mammalia; order Chiroptera; family Pteropodidae; genus Macroglossus; species Macroglossus sobrinus. The sequence continues at coordinate 36,573 of PVKZ01004586.1, read as the reverse complement.
AATAAAATCTAAGAAATAGAATACATTTTAAAGAGTATCAGTGGAAACTAACTAGCAAATTTTTAAAATTGAAATGAAAAAATTCACTAGATATGCTCAACTAGTTGAGCAAAGCAGATGAAACAATCAACAAACAAATATGAATAGAAATTTTCAAATAGAATAACAGGACAAATATTGAAAAAAATTAGCGTAGTATTAGACACTTGTAACATATGTATAATGGAGACTCGGAAGAAGGTAGAGAGAAAGAAAGAGAAAAAGTATTTAAATATGTAATGATCCAGCTTCTCAAACTTACTGAAAATTATTAATTTACAGATCCTGGAAGTTTGCTAAACATCAAGTTAACAAACAAACAAACAAACACAAAGATAATCATACATAGTTACGACATAGTTAAATTGCTGAAAGCCAAGGCAAAGAGAAAAATTTCATTACATACAGGGAAACAACAATAGAATTTATGGTAACAAAGGAGTCCAGATGGCAGTGGAATGACATATTCAAAGTGCTGAAAGAAAAAAATGGTCAATCAAGAATTCCGTATCCAGCAAAATTATCTTTCAAACTTCAAAGTGAAATGAAGACATTTCAAAAACAAGGACTGGAGAAATTTTTTGCCAGATATTTTCTCTATAAGAAATAATAAAAACTATCCTTCAGGATGAAAGGCAGTGACACTGTGTGAGAATTTAAATCCACAGGAAGAAATGAAGAGAACCATAGTACATATAAGTTTGCCTTTTTATTTCTTAATTTTTTTAGAAAACATAAGTGATAATTATAATTCAGTGTTATTGGATTCATAACCTATATAATTGTAATATGTATGACTGCATTAGCACAGAGAAAGGGGAAGAAATTAGAACCATACTGGTATAAAATAGCTATCTTTTGTGGAAAAGTTAGAATTAACTTGAAGTAGGTTGTGATAAGTTACATATATATGTGTAAAAATACCTCAAAAATAGTTAAACTATTAGAATAATTTAAATCATACACCAAAATATTTGTGTAACAAAACAGAAGTCAATAAAGATGATAAAGTGGAATAAAAAGTCATAAAACACATGTAAAACAAATAGCAAAGTAGAAGACAAAGCTATCCATATCAATGAGTACAGAAAGGGAAATAAATTATTTAAATCAGAAGGCATATATTGCCAAACAGAATAAAACGAGATCATTTTTAAACCTTGGATTTAAAAAAAAAAATCAACTTATTTCTGTCTTTAAGAAAAAGCCAAACTATGCATCCAGAATTGAAGTGGCTTTATTAATATCAGGAAAAAATAGACTTTAAGACAAAAGATATTACTAGAAACAAAGAGGGTAATTTCATAATAATGAAAGCATCAGTACGTCAGGAAGATGTAATAGTTATAAACATATATACACCTAAAAATAGAACCCCAAATTATATTTTAAAACTGACTGAATTGAAAGGAGAAATAGGCAATTGAACAATTATAGTTGGAGATTATATTAAGGTTCTCCAGAGGACAAGAAAGGTGTGTTTGTGTATGTGTTCTTATAAGAAAGAGATTTATTATAAGAAATTGGCTCACATGATATGGAGGCTGAGAAGTCCCAAGATATACAGTTGGCAATTAGAGACTCAAGAGAGCTGGTAGTGTAGTTCCAATCCAAGTTTAAAGTCCTGAGAATCAGGGGAGTGAATGGTGTGAGTCCAAGGACAGAACTGATGTCCCAGTTCTTACTCAGTCTTTTTGTTTTATTTAGGTCCTCGATTGATGAGATGAGCCCCACTCAAATTAAAGTGAAAAATGTACTTTACTTAGGCTACTAAGTCAAATGTTAATCTCATCCGGAATACTTTCACAGACACACCTATAATATTTTGCCAAATGTCTGGGCACTCCATGGCTTAGTCAAGTTGACACATAAAAGTAACCATCATAGAGATTTCAATAGTCTTCACTCAATAACTGATAAAACAACAAAATAAAAAATGGACTGAACAACATGATCAACCAATTTGACATTTCTTTTATTAGCTGCCAAATGTGTTATATGAGAGGGTCAGTCTGGCCTAAATGCACATAGTAGAGATAAACAGGGCTACCAGGTATGTTATTGTGCCAGTAACTTAGAGTGTAACAAGACACAGTGGTGAAAACACTAGGAATGAAAACTGGAAAAAAGACTGAGAAAAGTGGCTTATCTTAGTGGTTAAGATTAAATGTAAATCAGCTCCGAGTGGCATCAGCAGCTAGGCTGACTTGATACTGAAGACTTTAATCACTTATGGTAGATAGTATCATTGTACCCAGTTATTCACTCCCATTCTTGTGATATACATATCTATCAAGGTATTATATAAGTCTACCTATTGTCATAGATTTTCAGCACCTCCTTAAGAAAGGAGTATAATGATGCAAAAGTGAAATTACGCTTGGTCATGTGATTTGATTTAGCCAATGGTGACATTCTCATGTTCTTGCAGAAATTTTAAGAGCCATTCTGTGGTTCAACCTTTCAAGAATGCCATGTCTCAGATAGAGTCTGTTTCTTCAGCCTGGACCCCAGAATAAAAAAAGACATGGAGCAAAGCTGCCACTGACCCATAACATTGAATGGAGCCACAACCTATCTAAATTCAGCACAAAACGTGGGTAGAAAATAAGTTTTGTTACAACTGCAATGTAGTTTGTTGTCACAGGAAACCCTAGTGAAAGATGACTGATAAATCTAGACACTGAACACTCTAATTAAACCACTACTTCTGTGTAGTAGACACTTATTAGAATGTCTGCCCAGCCACTTTCTCTGCTGCAGAAGAGGTTCCTGATCATAGATTAGGGTCATGGAAGCCATACTGATATCGTATTTCCTTATCACCTTTTGGTCATAACTGGTCAAAATTGGTAAAATTCTCAAAGAATAGAATTTGGCTCAAGACTTGGAGCCTAGAAATTGGGAGCCAATTCTCATCTATCAAAAAGCTTCCAGAAAAAATATACAAACTCTTTTTGCTCCCTGGAGAAATCTTTCTTACCCAATTCTGCTGCTTTATTAATTCTCTTAGATTCCATATAATATTCTAGTATTCTTAAAAAAAAACTGTCTTTAAATCTAAGCCAGTGCTAGCTGGTTTGCAATCAAAGGAACCTTAACTAATATATCAAACAACTAAAACTATCCTGATATTAGTCAAATTTATTGTTTAAATGCTTGCTCAGCCAAAGCCAGCCCCTTCCAGGGCCTGCTTCTACAGTGGCATAGGATGTGGAAAGAGTCTTGGACTAAAGGAATTGGCACTTTTTTAAGTCTGGCCAGGAACAAAGCAGAAGCCTGGAGTTTCCAAATTCCATTCCTGCATTCCAGTCTTCACATAATGTATTTCTTTTTCTTCTTCACCTCCCTAAATAGAGTCCAGGTCTCTAGCCGGCCTGGTGAGTCCTCTCCCTTAATCACTGGGACTATGTATGGAGCTGAACATGCATGATACAGAGCTATCTTGCTATGTGAATGGGTGGTCCCCGGCAGGATTGTTTTTGGCCAAGTGGGTGCTGGGTATTTTCAGTTACAGTTGCACATCATTGCCTGTAAACTTCTTGGCAGTATTCCAACCTAATGCATTAAAATATAATTGCCTTTATTAAAAGAAAAAACAGACATGCACTAACAGTGTTTTGCAAAGTTAGGGACAGCTAACTAATGAAACAAAATTTTGTTAGAAGTCATGAAATTCTTTTATTGTCATTTTCATATTTTCTTTTGCACATCTGAAGAAAATATCCATTCACTCACCAACTTTCTCTAAGATAACTGCCAGGTTTCTTGACAAAAACCTTTAAAGTTTTAGCAGTTTATAGAACAGAAGAGGTATTTCTTCTTCCCACATGGCTCTAGCCAAAGTGTCCCAATCACTCCTATGAGCTTTAGATCCATGTATTTAAACATCAGCTTGGGATTTCTAATGTAAAGGTCAGTCCACCAGGTCTAAACTCTGTTCGGTACAAACAAATTCAATATCTCTCCTTCCCCAGAGCCCATATCACTTTTCCTTCTATATTATAAATTTATGTTCTTATCACTATCCACTCATACAGCCATTTAGAAGTCTCTGCATTATCTGTGACTACATTTTACATGACATTCCATATTTAGTTAGTCACTATCTTCTGACTTTCAAAATAGTCTGAGTTAGTTATTACATTGCCTCAATAGAGGTGAATAATGCTAAATCATTACGATGGCTTTTTAATCTGTTTTCTCATTTAATACTTATTGTATGTAATGCTTCCTCTCCAATCAGTTATTTACATTGCTACCAAAGTGATCCTCCTAAAAGATAAATAGAATAATGTTATTCATAATAAATCTTCCAATTCGGTGCTATAGACAATATGGGAAAACCAAACTCGTTAAAAGAGCACTTACGATCTTTCAGTTATGAGACTTATCTATGTTTCAAATATTAGTGTGTAGAAGGATATAGAAACTTTTAAACATGTTAACAATGTTTAATTGTTTTGTTAAAAAAGAAAGTTGCAATGCAAAAGCCAAAGTTGAGAACTGCTCTTCTCATGTCGCACATTTATTTTATGTTCAAGTAAAAAGTAGGTAAAAAGTTATGTCTCTCCTTTGAATCTGAAACTTTCTTTAGCAGTCCATATGCTCTCTCCCAGGAGGAGTCACTTATTGAAATAGTTGGCCACTATATACTAAAAAATGTCCAGTTAAGGCCAGGAAGTAGATAAGATCACACTCTTTGGAGGTGAGAAGATAGAGGAAAAAAGTACAGGAGTGTTTTTCTTGAAGGGAATACAATTTTTCTACTTCCAAATACCACTATTTTCTGTGCTGTCTTAAGCCAGCCTGTAAGATATCTGCACTAGCATGTCAGTTAAACTTTATTAATTCTCATAGATCTTTCTAATAGATTTTCCAGCAGCATGAAGCAAAGATCAGATATGCACATCTTTGCTCTGGATCTCCCTTTTAATATCCTGGGAGCAACTGCTCACACAACACTATGCCTACCAATTATTGTTGGTTCTTGTGTGTTATTCGGACCTGTTCTTAGAAAAGAATCGTTTCTCCACCCAGCTCTTGCCTTTGTGGACACTGGCTATGTCTTATTTGCCTTTTCTCCCACCAGGTTCTAAGTACCTTGTCTCCACCATGGAAAACTCAGAAGTTACAATTCAATGTCACCACAGCTGTTCCTCCAGCCAGAATAAATTGCTGATTTCTATTACTTACACTGCATTTGACATAATGCTCTAGTTAGCATTATTTCATTCCATGTAGTATTATAAACAAAACCCTCATCCCCATGTATAGTTGATTTGTCATTTTCTTTGGTTGTGAACTCTCTTCTGAAGCAGTATTTAAGCAAGGATGTCCTGGCTCACTGTCTGAGAGGGATTAAGTGGGAAGATGGCATTTCTGGCCCCTCAGAATTTGCACATTTGTTATCATCTGAAACACCTTTTGAGAGGTTCATTCTTACATTGTTAACATATTTTAACATTTTTTAACATTTAGGAGCAACAGAATTTTGGGAAACTACATTGTTCACAGAATGGGCCAGATAATCTCATCCTATCTTCACAGGTAGGGTGACACATAATTTATTTTCTAAACTGGGATACTTTTGAGCGCACTGAAATAATTAAATTTACATACTTTCCTGAACTATTTATTGATTGGCTAACACATTTATCAACCTAAAAATAATTCTATCCACATGTTATTTTAAAAATAAATTTCTAAAAAACAACTAGTAACTGTAAATAATTTCATATTGCTTATATAAACATTAGAAAGTAACAAAATAACTATACATACCCATATTCTTTAATCAATTTCTTCACATATGCCTCTGTGGTACTACACCATTGGCATTTTCTGCAGATTTTTTTTTCAGTATAGTATTCTTTTATTAATTTTCTTCATACAATTGCCTGATATATTCTTTAAGTTTTACTTTTTTATTAACACATTTGAGACCATGATATTTCCGAGAAAACTCTACAGGTGTTTAAAGTACATGGTAAGCTCTGAGAAAATTCTGTTAAAAGGTGTTTACAACTTTTATTTTTGTGTATTAAAATATATGTAGCCTAAATATTTTCATGGATACTATCATTTGCCCTTGTTTAGAAAATTTTTATTTGATATTTTTAAAAGATAAAACTTACCAAATAGGTTCTCTCTATGATTATTTTCACCAAAAATACATGTTTCAAAAGTATAGGTTTTCTCATATCATTTGGTTTCTGTACTGAATACTAATTTATTCAATTAGAAGTAGGAGTTTCATCAAAAGATTCTCTCCAGTCAAGACATCTCAAAGTATAATATATAGAATTTCAAAGTTAAATGTTGCATACATTGAGCTCTCATTGTTTAATTCGTTCATTTTCTCCCTTGCTTGTGTAGGAATAAATTGCAATCTCTTACTGTTTGCTAGCTTTATTTGCTAGCTTTATTTTTCATCATTGCAATTTACTAAATTTCAAAAGTTGAATTTTTATTACTCTTTCTTTGAATGATTATATTAAATATTCTTATTTGATTTTGAACAAATGCAATAAAAATTTATAATTTACAAGTGACACTTAGGTTGATTTACACAGTTTTTCATAGGCTTAAACATTTCTAAAATCCAATTGACAGAAAAGAAAAAATGCCCACAGTCATGTTAATTTTTTTTTGTTCAATGTTAACCTTGCCACAAAATTTTTCTACGTATGTCAAAACAACAAATTTTGATAACTACAAATTTTATTCTAGTTGTAGAATATAACAGTGAATTATGCTATAAATGTAAAATATGTGTCTACCAATTCCAAGTATGTTTGCATACCACTATAGGTTTCTTAGCTTAGTAAGAATATTGTTTTCACCACAATGCTGTGTGACCTACAAAATAACTATTCATATTTCCACCACAAAAACCTTTTATCTTTAATATTTAATTTTTAGTGTAAAATGGCAATATTAATCATCTAATCTATCAGAATGAACTTCAAAAATTTTTACTTTGTTTTTAGGAATTTGGTAAAAAAAATTGCCCATTGTTAAAATTAATACATTTCTATTTGCAATATTTTATCACACTGATATAAAACTAGCATTAACTTTACAAATTTTTCTTCTGCTAATGAGGCCAATTAATGAACATTTATCATTTCATTTTTTATATAAGCACAAGAAAATCTTGAATTGAAAATGAGCAAAATTAATTTTTAAGGGACAGTTGACCTAAATGAAAAGTCATGCTTCACAGAATGATATGTAAAAATACTTTCTATAGATGTCCATGTCAACTTCAGGCAGAGGTTCTTAAATTTGTCTTAAGTAAATTTGAAATAAGTTATTAATATCCTTTTGCAGATATGTATGTTCTGGTCTTCATGTAGTTGATGATATTGCTATGGCATCTATGGTAGATGAGAAATGTTGCAAAATATTTTTTGAAAGTTACATATTCATCATCAATTTTCTTGGTAACTAAAAATTTAATACTTAATTTTTCATAAAATATCTATTTTTACTTTTTATTGATTCTTATATGTTTATTAGAAAATATAATTTGTTACAAGACCATTATAACAAGTGTGTTTAGACTGCTATCTAAACACTCTACCTCAGGAACTCCTCAGCCTCTTTTCCCCCTACCCATATTTCACTTATAGTTTCACATATTTCCTGTTGACCCCTGGCAGCTTCATGTACTTTGAAGACCAAGCAAGAGATACAGCACCATGGACTGTACACCAAATGGCTGACAGGGGAAGCAGAATAAATTTCTTCTGCCACCACTACCTAAAACTAAAATGAGTTAGATGTCTCTACCCAATTATATCTGAGTGTACTGTTTTATTGGTGAGCACCCAGCAAACTGTTCTCAGAGAATTTTTAATTTACTTTCCAACTGAAAAGTATCCGGGGAAAAAAGTTATCTTATGGGTCACTGTAATTGTCTTTTATATTTCACCATGTGTTAAAGTGAGAACTTATACATACACAAGACTATGGCATAAACTTGAACAAAGTGGTTTTCTACCAGATTCAACCTAGTGCATTTTTAATGCAACTATTAATATCATTTTAAAAATTTAAGAAATTCAGAAAAAATTCTAAACTAAATGGATCCTTGAGGTGATAGGAATATACCAGAACTTTCTTAGCAAAGTAAGATAATCACATTTTTTTATAGAAACCTAATGACTTTAATTTCTCATCATCAAATAATGGAATTGTTTTACAGATAACACTTGCTTTATTAAAATTCTACTGATCATTTCCCAAATATCAGCCATGTAACTTCATTTATCTTCCCTTTTCCTTTTAGTTACAGTAGAAATCAATTCTAAAAAGCCATCACTTTCTTCAAACTAAGACTAGAAGGGAAACTCTTTGATCCGATAAAATCTATAAGAAATTTAGAGCTAATATTACACTTAATAAGATATATTGAACAATTTCCCTATAAGATCAGTAGGTAAAGATGTCACTATACCAGTTTTATTCAGTGTTATTTTTATTTTATTGGAGGTTCTAGCCATTGAGATAAGGTAAGAAAAAGACAAAATAATAAATGTTAGCAAAGGAAAAGGAAACAGTCTTTTTGTGGTTGGCATGATTGTTTATGTAGAAAAATATAATTTATATTACTCAAAACATTGGTATTTGTCAGGAATGTGATACTTTGTTTCAAACTTGGTTATTGACTCTACTAAGACTTCACTAGGAAATGCCAGAGGCAGGAGTGAGAGTTAAGATTTGGGTGTTCAGACTCCATCCTAAAACCTTAAAAAGTAATTTTTCGGTTTCGTATAATTTTAAAAGCACATTTATATTCATGATTTCATAAGAACTCCACAATCCTCTGTGAAGTCAGCAGAGCAACTATTCCTACATTATATGTGTGGGAATTTATTATTCCCACATTATAGGAGAGGCAATTGAGATTCAACAAAGTGAAACAATATGCTTATTTTGGCACAGCTAATAAGTTTGCCAGAGTAATTGCTTTGGACTAGAAGGAAGTCATGAGCTAGTGATGGTCAAGAGACTGGAGATAGACCTTCTGATTTGTATTTGGACATTCTTTTTAAACCAAATTATTCAATAGATACTTGTGACTATAATTTGGCTACAGATCTCATTCTTTTTACTTAATATTTATCTAGTTGGGGCATCTAGAGCAGAAAACAATTTATACTAATATTCTTGGGCTTGTGAGGGGAAAATCCTAAGTTGAAATTATTAAGTCAAAATTCTAAACCTGGAAGAAAAAGCATCTCACTGTATTCTGACCTGTTAGGTCATATTTGCATTTAAATAATAACCAAAATATATTACTTCTCTTGGGAACTTAAATTCAGAGTCTGCAGACTGATTTTTATCCGAGAGACAAGTCATTCTAACTAAGCAGGCATAGTACTGGGGGAAAAGAGCTGGGAATGAGTCCAGGAATTCTGGATTTAAATTTTGAATCTGCTGTACCATGTAGCATGAATTTATATGTAGGTCCCTTTTATTCTCTGCACCTCTAATTCCCCACTCACCAGAGAGGTGAGTCAGATGGGTGTAGGTCCTTCTTGTTGTTATAGTCTAAACTTTTATTATGAGTGTCCCTTTAGGTAATCTGTTTTTGTTTTTCTCCAGAGGCTAACACAAATCAACCCATTCTAACACAGTAAGACCTTTTTTTCACAAAATATTCAGAAGAGAATCTATTATTATATAATCTATTATTATATAGTCTAACTTATTTTTTTTTAAACCAAGTTAGCATATTATAGTGGAAAAATATAAGCATCAGAGCCAGACTTGGGTTCAAATTCTTGATAACTTTATGGAATTTTGTTCTAGTTACTCCTCTTTGGGCTTTTTTTTTTAATTGTAAAATAACAAGTTAATATTTCCCTTACAGATTATTCAGAAAATTATAACCTATGTAAATAAAAATTCTGGACTATAGTAGATTCTTACAAGGTAGGTTTTACTGACTACATGTTTATATGCCCTTTCCTCAATTGATATCTTAAAGGCTTAACCCCCAATGTACTGATAGTATTTGGAAGAAGGGCCTTCGGGAGGTAATTACATTTAGATGAGGTTATGAAGGTTGGGATTAGTGGCCTTATAGGTGAAGAGACAAGAGGCCTCTCTTTCTTACTCCTCTCTCTCTCCCCCACCCCACCACAACCCCCTACTGTGTAAGAACACAGTGAGAATGTGGCCACCTGAAGGCCTGGAACCAGGTCCTCACCAGGAACCAGATCTGCCAGCACCTCACTCAGACTTCCAAGCCTTCAGAATGGTGGAAATGTCTGCTATTTAAGCCACCAGTATCTGGCATTTGTTGTGGTAGCCTGAGCAGTCTAAGACAGTGGCTATTACAAAGCAGATGAGAAAACTGAGGAACAGAGCTCACCCAGCCAATGGAGTCAGAGCCAAGACTAGAACTTGGGCTACTGGACCTCCAAACTGCATATTCAACACACCAAGCTCCACCACCTTTTGCCCAGCAGAGTGTCTGAAAGGCAATTCTGTTTTATCACTGGGTTGTCTGAGAAAAGACTAACCGTCTTTACGTATAGCCATTTTCTCCTTCCACAATGTGGAAAATTTAAACCTTTCGGCAGACAGCCTGCCTGCACACTCTCAGGAGACAAAAAGATCCTGGCAAGCTCTGTGCTCCAAAATCACCCTTCTCCAATTACACTCCCCCAGGTTCCTCAGTTAGCAGGCCCCAGCAGCTCTTCTCTACAGAGCCAGTTCTGGGGTTGGAGCCTAATGCATCACAGGTGGGTCCTGGCTCCAAACTCATTCCAGATGGCCTCAAAGTCTAAGCCTCCCAGCAACCCATTATATTTTGGCTATCCTGGGATTGTTAATGATGCTGAAGAGCCATGAGTCCTGAGGATGGAAGTGAAATGCTCTGAAATCAAGACCTTTGAGAGACTTTGTATATTGGAGCACCCACAATAATATATGCATTCACAGGGAGCAAGCATATGCTGACCTTGGTACTCAAAGGTCACTGTGAGGGGTCCATGAATTTGACATTGTAAATGGTCTGTCTGCTTGGGTCATAGAACAAGCATAAAGGAATCATCTGTGTCTCTTACAGAAAATAGCTCCATTGCCTCAGGGCTCTAGAGAGAGTAAGGATATATCCTTGAACCCTTGTAATTGCTGTACCAGTTATTCCTTGGGGGAGGGAGACATGCTGGGGCAATTGTTTAGGGGCAAAGGGTAGAGCTCACAGTTTTTAACTCTTTAACAGTCAGATCTCTTCAGCATGAATATAAAATTCTGTTATTGCATCTTTATATTACTAAATAACCTTAGTCTACAAAAGAATTTCAGTTCCCTTTCTAGTTGGAAAGCTTTCCAAGACAGATACTGGAAGTTGATCAAATATCAGGCTACTAAAGGGCTTTTAAATTTATGACATGCTTTGCAAAAAAGAAGAGCACATTTGGAATTATCCATGTTTTCAGGTCTTAAGAGCTCAGCCAAAAACTCTTAAGAGTCAAAGGTATGGCATTTAAAGCTAGTTATGCTTGGATTTCAATCTCAACCCCATCACTTACAAGCGTGGCAAATTTGTTGGAGAAAAATTTCATTACCTATGAAATTGGGATACTCTCAACATAAAAGGGTGTTTATTGGTTTTGTTTACTTCTGTACTCTTATATTTGTTTTACCCTCATTCATTCATGCATTTATTCATTAACTTATTTGTTCCAAGTGTCTGCTTTGTGCCAGGCACCAAGTTAGATGATACAATAACCCCAGTTTAAGAGACAAAGATGATGTTTAACTCAATTCAACAAATATTTGTCGAACACTCACGATATGCTAGTTGCTGTGCTAGACAATGGGCAGAGAGTGACATACAACACAATGTCTGTTTATAAGGGTTATTGCTTAGTAGGTATTGAACCAAGTACACCACAGTGTGATTATTACTGCATCTGCATGTTCTTGTACACTAGAATATGACTAGGCATAGTAGACTTTGTTTGACTGGCTCACTAAGACCCTATAAGGAGAAGACGGTCAATCTGGGTTCTGAGGAGGCATTGGCAGGAAAGAGCTGAGCAGGAAGAATTTGATGCAGTGGTCATTTCAGGTGAAAAAATCTGCAGTACATATAAATGCACATGTTCATTCCACAGACAAATTTCTTAAGTTCTCTCTCTCTCTCTGTCATATATATATATATATATATATATATATATATATATATATATATATATGAATATTTTGGTACCATTCATGTGCTTACTAGCAGAAATAGCAATTTTTAATACTTTGTTTTACTCCTGAAAAATTATAACAACAAAATACGCATTGATGAAGTTGAAGTTCTTTTCAATCACCATGGTGGAAACTACTAGTTGTTTATCCTAATCTATTTTTTCTCTGCCTTATAAGAGGAACATTGATTTATTCTAGCTAAAAGACTGATTTGTTGGCTTCCCTTTGGTTGAGGGAGATGGTTGACAATAAAATGGTTTGTTTTTTAAGTTGAAAGTTTAACATGGATTAAGAATTAGTTTTTTTGTTTGTTGGTTGTTTTTTTTTAAGATTTATGCAGCAGGATAATTAAAAGGCTATAATTCTTTAACACTGGACGTAGACCTCAGTAAATACAATGTGATTCTGCCATGAGCCTGGATCTGCAATGAGTACATATATATCAACTCTTTACATGTATTATATTTCACCTCTAAGCAAGCTGATTTATGTTTCTATCACTTGCTTATCCAGGGCCACACTGTGGATCAATAAGAGAACTAAAATTTAAACTTCAGTTCATTTCACTACAAATTGGGACTTGCAAGGTTAATAGTGAGACTTGAGACAATATTAGCAAAGTACCCAGCATTGGACTTAGAATGTAGTGGATGCTGAATCTATGACAAGTTTCTTTTTTTCCTTTCTTCCTACTTTCTTAACTTCTGGTATACTGGACTCCAGCAAGATGAAAACAAACTTGTTTGACAATCAATCCAAGTTCTTTTTAAAATGTGTACTTGTATTATAGTATGTACTCATGAATACAAGGGTGAGGGAAAACCATTGTTTAGAGAACACTGTGCAGAAATCAAAAAGATGCAATGTAGCCTCATGTGTTTATTTGGATTGCAACAGAGCTTGTGTCAGCATCTTATCACCTGGCCTGAAGACTGAACCTCTTGAATGGGACCTGGTTTCAACATCCATTAAGAAATCCATTTTGGCCCAAGAGCCAAAATCCATTTTCTTCCATGTTCATCTTTGGAGTTTCTATAGCATAACTCCTGGATGTCTGAGCTACTGTAAAATGTAAAAATGAGGGTCAGCTACTTAGACAAAACTCAAACAAACCATATATATGTATGGGTCCCTGATATGTATGCATATGTTTTATATAAAATTGTTCCTAAGAGCAGCTAAAGGAAAAGCAACTAGTAGATGAAGAAACTGGGGGTCAGTGTTGTGAAAACAACTCATTTGGCAGCTGCTGGGTGCAGTCCCTGCCTGACCACACTTCTGAGCATGTCCACATCCATAGATCCTGCCACTGCCTACCTCTGAGGTTCACTCTAGCACTCACATTGTCATTTTTTGCCTTCTGGCTTTTATTCCTACTCTCCTCTCCCGGATGTCATCTAGCTGACTCCTATACCTTCCAAGATTTGGTTAAGGCTAGATGATCTCTCAGAAATCTCTTACCTCTGCCAAATCATGGACCCTTAAAGAGATTTTGTGCTTTAGTAATTGCAATTCCAAATATATATATTATATGTGTATCTATGTATATTTAAGGGTTTTATTTTAATGTAATGAAATGCTGGTATTAATATTTTGTAAGAATTTTCACAAAATGTAACAAACTGAATACTTAATACCTTGTAAATACAAATATGTATAAGCATAGTAAAATAAAGTTAAAATTATAAAAGTATGAATGTTAAACATATGCCAGTCTAATAAATTGGATTAAAACAATGAACACTACACACAAATTTATTCTTAAAAATTTAAAATGAAATCTGAATTATAAAAAGTACAATCTTAAAAAGAGCTTCAATTTTATATTGGTTTGAAAGGCATTGTTTGATGAGATGATTGTCTTTGAGATATCTGTTATAGATTCTGATGCAGAAAAACTATATTAAGGCAAAGGGCTGGATGATTTGAAGATGCAGGAGCTAGCTTGTAACTATAAAGAACCAAATATATTTCTGAAACAGAAAAGTTTCAATACTTGAAAGAATTTGTTCAAATAAGTTCTCAGTTTCTCAATTTTACTGCTGTTAACAACTTTGTATTCCACATATTTGGGCATATATATTCTTACTCTTTCACCTAGAGTAAGAATCATGGCCACACAAGAAACATCCTTTACTAATTGTCATTTCTTTTTTTCTCACAGTCTCTTGCTGATCAAGGAGCCATAGTACATGTTCTAAATGGGCATGATGTTGTTTGACTTGAAATTTAAATGTCATATCTAACCATCTGGATATACTCAAGATATAAATGATTATTTCAGAGTTTATAAAACTCACACATAAAAAATCAATATTTATGTGGATAAAAATAGCTTGCTGTTACAGATATCCAAAACCAGTATTATGAGCTGTAGTATCTCATTAATCTCTGCATAGGATTTGGTGGATTTATTTCTTTAAGTGTTTACTGCACACCCTTTAAGAATCAGGACTATGCTGGACCAGGCTTGCAGTGAAACCAGCTGCATGTCCTCATGCATCTGCTACTTTTTTGGGAAACAGGCACTAAGTAAACATAACTGTGCATCACAGATTGTGTAGCCAGTTGAAGGAGAGGAGCAGTAGCCATGGAAGAGTGTGGCAGAAAACCCAATGTAAATCACAGAATTGGTAAAAGCCATATAAATAGAAACCTGAAAGATGAGTAGCAATTAGTAGATGAAAATTTGGGAGGTGGGGAGGAAATAAACATGTTAGATACAGAAGAAATTGCATTTGCTGAGATATTAAGGCAGAAAAAACTTAAGGTTATTTAGCTCATCTGGGGAACTGAAATAAGGTATTTCCCTATCTATGTGAAGATGTTCTGGGAGAGTGTGAAAGGAGGAAAGGAGGCAGAGGTAGGTTTGAAGGTTAGTGCCCTCCCATTAGGGCTGCAGCTAGTCTCTATGTAGCCTCTGTGCAAACTAGAAAAGGCTCCCACTCTGAGCAGCCTTTGGTAAATGGAGCACAGGATGGATTTTCACCCTAGTACCCAAATGATCTTTGTGCAATGCACAAAGATAGGTGATGGACTTGAGTTATGTTATTAACATTGTTTCAAAAATGAGACTTTATTAGTTTCCTATTTATGCATAACAAATTACTTCAATACTTAGATGTGCAAACCAGAATAACTACCATCTGTCAATTTCCTAGCGTCAGAAATGCCAAAGTGGCTTCGCTAGGCAGTTCTGGCTTAAGGATTCTTAGGTTTAGTCAGATGATAGCAGAGGCTGCAGGATCCACTTCCAAGGTGACTCACTCATAGGGTAGGCAACTGCTTTGCTTTACATGAGATGAAGCATTTCAAGAATGTAGAATTTCTAGTGCTAAAATCAGGACCATATCAGGCAAACTGGAATGAATGGTAACCTTAATCACTCAACTCACGACTCACTGATTTGTTTTGGCTGTCTTTCAGTGGGAGGCCTTGATTGTTTTGCATGGAGAATCTCTACCATTCTTCTTCAGTAACCATGTACAAAGGCAGATGCTTTGTGCTACAAATGCACATGATTAAAGAGATCAAGGTAGTCGCTGCAATGCCATTATCACCTAGCATAGAAGTAACACAGTCACTTTCATCATAATCTACTGGTGGCAAAAATTAGCACTGATTTAATGTTGATGGAGACTATAAGACACAAGAATCATTAAGGGTCATTTTTGGGAACATGTTCAGAAGAAGGTAGGAGCAGAAAAATGGTAGGAGATCCTTAAAACTCATTACTTGAGAAACATTAGTGGTTTGGACCACAGCACTGGAAGAAGTGATGAAGAATAGTAAACAGATGTGATATGATAGCTGGTTGTATAATAGGACCTTTTATATGCCTAATAATACATATCCATCATTTTGTATTCTTAGATCCAGGTGTTGAAATGGTTGATCACTGGAATCTTGGAATAAGCTACCCAATTCAGTTTACTTGTAGTAAACACCTACTATGTGCCATAAACATAGTATGGACTGGGAGCTTTAATGCATTTTAAATATCATTTGAGCTTTCTATTTTGCATATTTTTAGCAGTTATGTGACTTAGCAATTATGTAAAATCAACAGCTAATGAGTGTTGGAACTGGACCCAAACTCTGGAATTTGGGACAGACAAATCCATGCTATTTATATATTCCCCTAAACAACTAAGTATCCCATGCATTTTTAAAGATATGGACTTTTATTATTCATGTAACAAGAAAAAATGAGGTTATATTCATTTAAAAAAAAGCTTTTAAATACATTAAAAATTTTCCTCCAAAATTAGTTAATAATATGATACTACAAACCTATGGCATACTCAGGTTTACCATATGTGGCATATAGTTTAATCACAAACCTATATCAACTTTACAGATGAGGAAGCTGAAGATCATGAAGCTACATTGAATGCTTATGATCTCAGAGATATTTGTAGTCATTGACAAAGCTCAGCTTTGGCACTCTATTTTGTTACAACACCTTCCTCAGAATCATGAGGCATCCTAGGACAGAGGGACGATGAGCAGGAGTGAAAAGGGGACTGCTCATTCGTCCTCATGGGTAGGGAAAATAAGTTAAGACCACGCTCTTTAGAATCAGACAGACAGTATAAGTTCCTGTTATACCAGTCACAAGCCCTATGTCCTTGAGGAAATTATTTCAGTTCCTTCATCCTCAGTTTCTTTAGTAAAATAGGAATAATTACAATTACCTTCAAGCTGTTCAAGGTTTAGATGAGTTAGAATATGTTTAGGAAAAAACTAGATGTCAAATTCACTATAAGAATTCATTCAAGTTTTTTCCTCTTCTCTCCTTGACCACTCAACTAAGTTTCCTCTGAGGCAGATTTGCCTCATTTCAGTGTTTCAGACACTCAATGAGACACGAGTAAAGACAGTTTTCCTCTTGGTCTGTGAGCCAGTGCTCTGCTTAAAAAAGTTTGAGGGAATTTGGAGATGGACACTTCTTCCCTAGAACACACCACCCAGAGGTACTAGGTTAGATCTCTCAGGCTCAAAGATGTCAACACATGGCCCTTCATCAGAAGTCTGACAATATCAGAGGCATCTTCACATGTTTTTTGGACTACATTTTCCTAATACACATATTTCAAATTTTAGATGTATTTTTCTTCCTCAGAGTCTTTTTATTTTTTAAAAATTTGGATTATTATGCATTCTAAAACTATGAAATCTAATATATACTAAGTTACTTTTGTAACATTTTTCAATTTACAGGGGCTTTTCATATGTATTCTCTTGTTTTGTCCTGAAAAACATGAGTTCGTTCCATCTTACAAATTGGTCTCGACCTAGAGAGGAATAAATAAGTCTGGAAGGTGATTCAGAGGTAGTTGAGAAGGTAGGGGTGGGGAGTGGAGACAGCCGAAGAAAGATGTCAGGGTTTTAGAAGACATTTTGGAAAAGTTTGAGAGAATAAGATTAGAGCACAGCTGCTGGCTCTGTGTGTGTGTGTGTGTGTGTGTGTGTGAGTTGGGTTGTGAAATAGTATACAGATGAGCTGACTAACTGGAGAACAAATTTATGATGATTTTTTGTGTGCTGGGATCCTTAGTTGGCATTATTTAAGAGACTGCAGTGAAAATAAATTTCTCTTTAAATTATTTTTGGATGTTAATCTGATTTCTTCCAATAATGACACTACACTGAAGGGGATTACAGATTAGCTCAGTTTTGTACAAGCTATATAAATAAAAATTACTTGAGACACATATCAAAAACTAATTGCTATACACTAGCCTATTTCTCCACAGTTAAGAATCCCAGGTGTATTCTAGGTCTAATGTTCCAAATATCAGTATTCTTTGAAATCCAGCAAGAATGTCTACTTTCTAAGCCAAGTGGAATATGGAATGAAACAAGTTAAATACCAGCAATTTGTGAATAGCAAATAGAAATTACAGGACATACTGAATGATATAGGTAAAAATCCTATCATTAGTCCCTATTAAGTGGTAACTTCCTTTTCTATTAAAAATAAATGTTCATACTTAAATGTCTTCATATGTGACAGAATTAGTTCTGCTTTTATTTTACTTTCTTCTAGTTTTTCTAATGATTGGCATGTAATTGTTTATAGTAGTTTCTTATGATTCTTTGTATTTCTATATTAGTTGAAATGTTTTTCTGATTTTGAGTCCTCTTTTCTTAGTCTAGCTAAGAAATATTTGTCAGTTTTGTTTACTTTTTTAAAAAATGGTTTTTAGTTTTATTTATCTTTTCTATTGTCTCTTTAGTCTCTTGTTTCTACTCTAATCTTTGTTATTTTCTTCCTTCTATTGACTTTGCACTTAGTTTGTTCTTTTTCTTATTCTTTGGGTTATAAAGTTAGTTTTCTTAAGATCTTTTTTTCTTAATGTAGGCATTTATCACTATAAACATCCCTCTTATAACTGCTTTTGCTTCATATCATAAGTTTTGATATGTTGTTTTTTTATTTTCATTTGCATAAAGACTTTGATTTCCATGTTGATTTCTTATTTGATCTTGTTCAAAAACATGTAGTTTAATCTCTGCTTATTTGTGAATTTTCTAGTTTTCTTGACATTGACTTATAGTTTTATATCATTGTTGTCAGAAAAGATGCTTGATATGATTTTAATCTTTTTATTAAGACTTGTTTTGTGGCCTAACACATGATCTATCCTGAAGAATGTTCTATGTGAACTTGAAAAAAAATGTACTCTGCTACAATTGAACAGAATACTCTGTAAATGTCTTATAAGTCCATCTGGTCTAATGCGTAGTTTAGGTCCAATGTTTTTTATTGATATTCTGTCTGGATAATCTATCCATTGTTGAAAGTTGGGTATTGAAGTCCTGTACTCATATTGTATTGCTGTGTATGTCTCCCTTCAGCTCTGTTAATATTTGCTTTATATTTTTAGGTGCTCCTATGTAGGGTTTATAAACATTTACAAATATTATATTCTATTGGATTGACCTCCTTATCATTATATAATTATTTTTTTTACTTAATAAAGTCTTTGGCTAAAAGTCAAGTTTGTCTAATTTGGATTAGCTTTCCCCACTTTCTCTTTTCTATTTGCATGGAATATCTTTTTCCAATCCATCATTTTCAGAATATGTATCTTCAAAACTTAAGTGAAACTTTTATAAACAGCATACAGTTCCATTTTTTTCAGACCATTTAGCCACTCTCTTTTAATTGGACAATTCAATTCACTTATATTTATAGTAATTATTGATAGGTATGGCCTTCATTGCCATTTTGGTTGTTTCTGGCTGTTTTGTAGTCTTTTTACTCTCTTTAAAAATTTCTTGCTTTCTTGTTTTGTGCTTTGATGGTTTTCTGTAGTGGTATACTTAGATTCCTTTTCTTTATCTTTTATCTACTATCAGTTTTTGCTTTGCAGTACCATGAAGCTTACATAAAAGTCTATCTTAAGCCAATAACTTTGAATGCATATAAAAACTTTGCATATTTTTACCCACTACATTTCATGTTTTTAATGTCATAATTTACATATTTTTATATTGTGTATCCATTAATAAGTTATTGTTATTATAGTTATTTTTAATAATTCTGTCTTTTAATCTTTATAATGGAGTTATAAGTGATACATCCACCATCATTATTAGAGTATTTTGCATTTAACTATATATTTACCTTTACCAATTAGTTTTATACCTTCATATGTTTTCATGTGGCTAATTGGCAATTTTTTGTTTCAACTGGAAGAATTCCCTGTATCATTTTTTGTAAGGTCTAGTAGTGATAAACTTTCAGCTTTTATTTGTCTGGAAAACTCTTAATCTTGTTTTTAGATTGTAAAGATCTATGCTGGGTGGAATGTTCTTGATTGGTAGGTTTGTTTTTCTGTCAGCATTTTGATTACATTATTCCATTCTCTTTTGCCCTGCAAAGCTTCTGCTGAAAATTTTGCTAATAGTCTTACAGGGGGTTCAATTTTATAGAACAAGTTGCCAGATCCTAGAGGGTGGGAGGGATGGAGATTTGATAGGTACAGAGTTCCAGTTTTGCAAAATAAGAGATTTTTTGGTGCTTGGATGGTGGTAATGGTAGCACAACAATGTGAGTGGACTTAATGCCACTGAACTGTACACTCAAAAATGTTTAAGATTGTAAATTTTATGTTATGTGTATTTCACCAAAATTAATATTTTTAAGTTACATTAAAGTAGATTCAGGACACACTCATTTTATGAGAAAAGTGTACAGATATATGTATTTGTCTTATCATAATCTATACAAAGTGGTAATTAAAGAGAGTTTAATGAAGAAACTTTTTTCAGAGGAATCTGAAGGATTGAGAACTGCTGGATAGCATCTATTTACCCAGCATCTCTCTGTTCTATGTCCCAGGAGGTTGACCAATATGGACCACATTTATGATCTCCTTTGTCCTCTGGCTCTGGTTAGGTTCAATGAGAAGTATTTGTTCATGATCTTTGCACATTTTCTATTACGTTATTGGCCTTTGTTATATTGATTTGTATAAGTTATTTGTAAAAATAAATAGCCCAACAAATAAATTTCTAAGTTCAAAACTTCAGCTGTGATAGGCCAAAGTTGCTATGGGAGAGAAGTATATAGATTTCCTACAAGAACAGTTACTCCACAGCACACTGGGACCCCATTAATGAGCTGCTCTACTCTATACCTTCCAGTACAACCAGGCTGATTTACTTGGTACAACCTGCACAGATCTTGTGGACACTTCTGTGACACTTCATAGTAGGAGACAACATGGAAAAAGTGGAAAAAGTACTTATTTGTCTTTAGAGTTAGGGCACCCTGGTTTGATTTGTCATCTTCTAACTGGGTAACCTGGGGAAAGTGATTATATTCTCTAGTAAAGTTGCTGATAATGCCTATTTCATAGTTTGTTGTAAAGCTCTTATCATATATGTGAAAGAATCAGTCAGATTGCCTTGTACACTGAAGGTACACAATAGATTCTTGCTAACAGTGGAAGAGGAAAGATGAAAGATTCCATGCAATATACAGATAATATATTATTGGACTGTACACTTGAAACCTGTATCATTTTATTAACCAATATCACCTCAGTAAATGTTATTTAAAAATGTATCTAAATACTCATCCCTCAAAAATCAAATATATCTGACTTTCTCCAAAACACATCCCAGAATCTCTCCTTGACTTAAGTGTGAGAGAAATAGTTCAAAGCTGGCTCTAAATTTATTTGGATATAATCTTATCAAATGCTGCTCTAATGAACTACTAATTTTATTATTCCATAAATAGTATTTTTCAGTTTCTGTAAACATTTCCATGCCTAATATCTCATTTGAACCTCGTGTTGGCCCTCTCTGCTCCATCACAATAGTCATTGTTCTTATTCAGGGCCTCTTCTTTCTCAATTTACTATAGCAATAGCCCTCTCACACTGACTTCTTGCCCCTAATCCAGCTCAGCCGAATTCACAATTCCTCTACAGCCTTCAGGAGGAATAGTGACCTCCTGGCATAAGAACCCAAAGTCTGCTACAAAAATCCACATCTGCTGAAACCCTGTATTCACTATCACTTCTGGAGAATATGATTTTTGTCTCGTTTCTTCTTTACAAATTTTACATAAATACATTTTATTGAATCAGAACTCTGGAGGCAAGGTAGTTTGAGAAATGTAGTTCCCATACTTCCAGCCCCAGGGATAAAGTAGAAAGTGAAGAAGCGGTAAAAAGAATGCTAAAACACAAACCAAAGCCACATAACACTTAGACTATCTCTTCTTTTTACTTAGGCCCCAACATAAGTCTCTATGCCATAGTCTCACTAAACATCTGGCTCTTTCATGTGATGTGTACCAGCTCATGCTCTTCTCTTTCAAGGACCTTTACTTCCTACAATTGGCCTAGCTTGCTTTCACTCTTCTTTAGGCATTAGATGACACATCACCCTGTGGAAGCTACCCTGACTATCCTGTCTGATTGAGTGCCCTTTGCCCATAGTTCCTCATCACCATATACTCATGTTATGTTTTATATTCATCTGTTTACTCGTCTGTGATCCATAATGACTAGAAGTTAAGACTTATATTTTAACGTGTGTCTGAAGCATAGTGCCTATATATAGTGCTCGATTATCCACAGGAAAAAAGATATTCAGCATATATTTACTTGGCACAAGCCAAGCACTGTGATGGTCTTATTCAAAGAGCAAATGGAGAAGATGAGAACGAGCATACAATAATGTTCTCATATATTAAGAAGTGATCATAATTTCTGCTATGCATTCTTTCCTTTTCCAATTAAAGAAGAGAGGGACTATCTCTGGAACCAGGTTTCTATCCAAACCTGCTTCAGTACAATCCTCCCTTTCTACCATCAAGAACAGGATGGTTCCCAGAGACCACAAGCTTCTCTTCTGTTTTCTTACAAAGAGAAATGAATCCACAAACTGCTTCCTTCCTCTGTCATGAGCAAGGCCAGTAAAGCACAGGGCACAGGATGGCCAGCCCCTCAGGACACCCATGCCTCCCTAAGCCTGAGGGCCTTGGGGTTTTCAGCCCTGTCTGTAGTAATCAGGGCCTCCAGGACAAATGAAATCTGCAGTCCATCAAATGTGCAGACAGATGTGGTTGGCGGCGAGTGGGGCCATGGCTTAGAAACTTCTGGAGTCTCATTATGGAGACACATGATCCTTGTGAGGTTTGCTGAAGAAAAAGCCAGACTCTCCTTTTTTTCCTTTCTTATGCTTAAAATTGGTCTGTAGCCCTGGGATTGCTCATTAGGAGAGAAATGTGAAAGTGCATAAAATCTGATCTTTTTAGATACAGATTGTATTTTACTTGATGTTTAAAACCCTATGGCTTTGGGCTTTGGTCTCAGTGCCCTAGGCTGGGACCAGGAGATGTTTATTTAGGTCCTCTTTACATAAGCCCGTTTCAACTCATTTTCCTACTCTAAAGAAAAGGTGAATTCTTAACTTTTTCTCTTGTCACAGATCCATTTAGAAATCTGACAAAGCTATGTATCCTCAGAAAGTGAATAAGGGCCATAGTGGCCAAGACATGGAAGCAACCAAAGTGTCTTATAATAGATGGTTGGCTAAAGGTGTGGTGTACACACACACACACACACACACACACACACACACACACAATGGAATATTACTCAGCCATAAGAAGAGATGAAATACTGCCATTTGTGACAACATGGATGAACCTTGAGATAATCATGCTAAGCGAAATAAACCAGACAAAAAAAGTTGAAAATCACATGATATCACTTATATGTGAGATATAAACCTAAAAGCAACAAAAGAACAGGACAAACAGAGTCTCAGGGACATAGACAATGAACTAGTGGTTACCAGAGGGTAGGGGAGTCGGGAAGGAGGGGAGAGGTAGACAGGGTAAAGAGAGTCAAGTATAGAGGGGTAGGGGGAAGGTGAAGTGGGTGAAGGGGATCAAATATATGGTAGCTAAAAGAAACTGGACCTTGGGTGGTAATCACACAATAGAATATATAGGTGTCAAATTATAATGTACACCTGAAAATTATATAATTGTATTAACCAATGTTATCCCAATAATTTAAATAGATAGATAAATAAATAAATAGTGAATAAGGGCAACTCATGTCCTAGCCACATTAGAACTTTTTTAGTTTTTGTTTATCTCTTTACAATGAAATCTCTTAGATACAAACTTCAACAGTCCTCATGGCTTTTCTGCCCACTATTATGTAATATTCTTCCTATGGTCAATTTAGGTAAAAACATGGGTTTAACTCAGAAGTCAGAATATTCAAATCAAGGTATTGGCCCAAACTCCAAACTTGAGAGCAAAATTTTCCCCTCCTTTAGTTTTTAGATAGCCTGGGTGGCAGTTCCTGACTAGAGAGGGAGAGTTCAGAGAGAAGATAGTGAGGGGATAGCAAAAGTCTTAGTAAAGTTGGCCTCACTCTCTGATTGTGACAAATATTTAGAATGAACTCCTTTTCTCTTAGGCTTTTTCATGGGGCCTTGAAGCTACCTGCTGTGTACCACCTGAGACTGATATTTTTAGCTGGCTGACCCTGAGGCTTTTCCACAGCCCTATGTTTTAGATTATTGTGCTCGAGTTCTTTAGACCTTTAGCAGCAGCTATCTTAGATTAAACATGTTTCAAAAGACTTTCAGGCAACTGTTTCTCTCCCACTTCTAGCTTCAGGAAGCACTCTCATATCTAGTCCCAACAAAATCTGGGATGAAGACTGATCTTGGTGCAGCCCCTCTATTCTGCTGCCATAGACAACTTCAACTTTCTTACTTAGGTATGAATTCTGCATCATTCTTATGTCTCCCAAACTCAGAGAAGGCTTATCAAACATTTTCAGTGGTTCCATGGAACCCTCCTTGACATTAGTCTGGAAGTTAAAAAAAAAAAAAATTCCTACCTCTTGGAGGATGGAGGTAGATACTCCAATATAATTTTTTCATAAATCCTGTTTTTTTTTATATGCTTAGCCCTTCTTATGCCCTTGATCTGCCTGAGGGTCTTAGAACCCTGGAGTATCTGTCATTTGAGAATGTAGAATTACAAACGGTGTGAGAGATGCCATCATACTGATTCAATAAAAATGGAGGAAGGAAAATTCCAACATCCTAAGCAATATATACAAACTTGTTTGCATATGGTTTCAAGAATTTGAGCCAATAAATGGAAGCCAGGCAAGAGTGTTTGGATTAGAGTCCTTGACTCAGTTTTCATTAAGTTTCAGTTACAGGCTGGGCATCAACTAAAGTATTAGGGATAAGAGATAAATAAATATCCTACCTTTTAAAATATGTAAATCAGTTATTAGAGGACTCTGTGATAAATGCTATAAGGGAGCAGAGAGGTGTGGAGAAAAAGCATCTGGTTCCATTAAGGGGATACAAGAAAGGTCTCAGAAGAAATAACACTAAAAAGGAGATCCAAGGCAGATATAGTGGGGTGGAGGTAGTTGAAGGCATTCTAGACAGACATAACATGTGAAAAGGCAAAGAAGCATGATGGCATGCCACTTGATGGGAAATAAGAAGTTAGGCAGGTACATGGGGCCTTGACTGCCTTGCTCAGAAAGTTCATTTTTCAATTCTTCACTTTGCAATTTGGGTAAATTCCAGATCAGTGACATAACCATGAAGTCATTTTGGAGCATCTTGAGTAGTTTAGGGATGAGATTATGACAGCCTGGATGAAAGTACTGGCAGAAGCAATAAGGGAAAAAGTAGGAGTGGTGAAACTTTAATATATCTGGGGATGAGGGAGAGAGAAAATCTCTATGACTCTAAGGTTTTTGGCTTAGGAAACAGTGGTGATTTTTGGAGAAAAAATAGAAAAAGGAGCCAGTTAAGAGAGGAATAATAAACACTAGGGATAAAGACTCAATTGAGGAGTATGATAAATTTGGAGATGTCTAGGGCTGGCACATGAGGCTATAGAAGAGGGCACATGGATTTGCAGGGCTCCAGTTACAGCCCAGATCCAGCCTTCTGCTTTCAGCTAATTTTCCCATAGGCCTCAGTATCAGAGAGACAGGTGCAGCTGAGATGTATTTTAAGGCCAGGGTGAGACATTTGTAAATCAGGGGTAAGACAAGCCCTTATTCTTTTTTGCCTTTGTTCGCAAAAACAAACAAACAAACAAACAAACAAACAAAAACAAAGGGCTAAAATTCAGAATTCAAAAAATGACTCAAAGTTCAATTCTCTCCGATAGTAGGTTAAATACCTGGATTCAGTCCAGGTTGGATGAGGCAGCTCCACTTATTGTTCAATTAGGCATTAGCCTAAATGATCAGATCTGGATCTGATTTATGGGGGGAGATGAATGCAGCTGCCAAGCCAGTCACAGGGAATTTCAGGACCTATGGTAAACCAGGCAATGATATCTTCATGTGCCAACCACTTACTGAAGGTGATTGCATACTGTAAATAAAAAGTTAGAACCGTTGGTTAGAGGAGCCATATCAAGCTTTAACTTCAAAAGAACAGGAATTGATTTAAGAGGTTAGAAGCAGGAAAAGGCATGATTCTTTGATCATCCACAGTTCTCATTATTTACCCTGCCAATTTTGTCTCAGCTTCTTGTTTATGACACATATCATAAAAGTTTTAGTTTCCACATCTGTTTACTTGTGACTTCACTAAACTTGAGGGCAGCAACTTTCTCTCTTTTCTACTCTTTTACTTCCAGTACTTAGTATAATTGATACTCACGTGTTAAACAAATGAAGTGGAATACATGGTGGGTTCAGGCAAATGGTTCTGGAGTAAGATCAGAACAAGGTAAAGCAGACCACTACCTCTTCTTATTAAAGTCTCATTATACTGAAGTAGGCTGACATGTCAGCATGAGGACCAAGGCCAAACCAGTAACTTTATGGTTCCTATGCCAGTCAATTCCCTTCAAGATTGGCATTTATATTCTAGAACCAAATATTTTCATTTGTTTTTTATCTGCCACTTCTACTGACCAAATATAATGCTTGCATTATCTCTAAAATATCCTTGCCTCAGTCTACTCTTTTTGTATAACTGCTTCCAAGATTAGAAACACTGTCTCTGGAGTATACTTTTTGTTTCATAGATAACTCGGACTGCTAAATTTTGTTATAATATTAGTACTATTTGATGTTTATTTCACAACTCATAGCTTAATATTTTACTGAAGAAGCTCTGTGTATGCTCGTTTTTATGTAAACAGAAATGAAAAAAAAAGGTAAACATTGTAGCTGAGCCTTTAAACAAAATTTCAAGAGATATTATTTGATTGCTATTCATTTATTGAAGCTGTGAGAAGTGATAAAATGCTTAGCTTTTAAAAATCTTTTAAAGAGGCTGTGCCGCAGTCATTCCATGATGAAAACCAAGTAGTGCAATAACTTCAGGGCATCGAGGTCAAACTAGGGATTGGGCCAGGAAAAAGGGGAATGAACTTTACATATTATCTGGGAGGCAAATGGTGTAACTAAGGAGGTGAATCCAAGGCCAGTTGCCAAGGGTCAGTGGTTGCAGGTCATAGCCTAATCAGAAGGCATTAGGTCATAGTTGAAGAATAGAACTCAAGGCACTTAGTGAGGTCTTGATTGATATTTGCCCCATTGGCATTTGGTGACCCCAAGAGTTGTAACAGAGACAGAAGTAAACTTAGGAAGGTTAATTGTGGGGCACTTTAGAATAGTGGTCAATAGCAGGACTTGGATATTGATGAACTTCTCCCTCAAGTTTCAGAATCACATGTACAATGACTGAATGACTATTTTCCCAAGTCTCCAACACGACTTGGCCAAGGCCATGGACATAGGCATGAGATGAGGGAAGGAGGTTGGTGCATTAGTGGTAGGTCATCGGTCTAAGCAATCTGGTCATTACCTTGCTTGAAACTTCTGGTTCTGCCTCTGTTTGATCTCTAATGTACCATTTCCATCCTTTGATGGAATATTGTTGCTGGGCTCATTTGATCTTATGATCTGATCAGTCGGAAAGGATTTAGCTCATAGTAGGCACCATTGGGTGCAAGGTCACTTGGTGTTAGCATTCCATGTCTGCTAGGGCTCAGGAGCACAAGAGTTGTTTTTAAAAATAATGACAAGGAGGCAAAATTTCAGAATGAACTTTATTTTCCAGGAATTGCTCATTGAAAGTGACTCTGATTAGCAGTAAATAAGGAAGATTGTAGCATCATCACCATTTGGGAGGAGGGGAGGAATTTGAAATATTTTAATAATAGCTAAAAAAAGCAGAAATACCCAACATTGATTTTACTCCTACTTTCTCTATGAAAGACAACAATTTTCAAAATATTTATGACGTAAACAAAATTAAGTAAAAAGACAATAATATAGATTAAATCATAAACAAAATTGAACTATTTAGTTATTTTTTTCCAGGCTCAAAGAGCACTTCTTAAGGTAATTAGAAAATAACACTTACAGATTTGATAAGAAAATACTTTTAGTAATTATAAAGAAATGGAAAGTAATAGGATGCATGAGTAGAAAATATGCCTTAACTATCAAGAAAGGAGACGGTAGAGTTTTGTAAATTATAGATAAGTTTAATGTCAACTCCCAAGAAATTGTAGAAGGGATTACTAAACAGGTTATTGAGAAGTAATAAAGAAAAAATCAATAACTATAAGGAACTATTATGTTTAATACTTTACTATGTAAGTTTCTTCAAAAGTAAGAGTTCTAAATTGGTAAAATAAATAAAAAGATGTATACTTATCCATGGAAGGTGGCATGGCCTTCCTTGCTGAAAAACCCCAAAGATCTGTATTGTGGTTGTTTCCCTGGGACTTGTCACAAATCCAGATGCATTTTTTTTTTCCAGCACTGACATGTCCAACATCATAAGGTCTGCCAGATCAGATGGCCCAAGCATTCGGGTTTTTTTTTTAATACACACAAATCTTGTCCTTTAAAAACACACAGGGTTCATTGGGTGAGCTTGTTTGGAATCAAAAAGGTTAGCAGAGGTGATTTGAATACATGTTGGAGACAAAGATGAGGAAAAAGCAAATCCTTTCTTGTCTTTCTTGTCCAGAGCCTACAGGAAACTACTAGGCAAAGTGTAGACCCAGCTTCTCTCCCAGAAAATCAAAACCAACTGATTTCTTTCTAATGGGGGTAGATTCATGGGATCAAGTGCATTTTGCAGTGGGTTATGTGGTTGCTTCCCTAGGTTGTATGAGGCTGAGCCACATGAAATCACCAACACCCTATTCTCTTCTCTGCTAAGAATTTTCACTTGGATTCACCTTACTAAGTTTCTTCTTATGTTACAGGTTACCAGCCACACTAGCAGAGCCAATGGCAAAATGAAAGAGATTGCTTTTCACTGGCTATTGTTTATGTCAGGAAATACACAGGACACTTTTTACATTAAACAAACACTCAGCTCTTATTATGTACAACCATCTTATTCAATCTTTAAGTTCTGTTAAGTTCATTTTACATAAAAAGTAACTCCAAATTTTAAGTGATTTACTTCAAGTCACACACAGAGTCTAAAAGATATATGGGTAGAGTTTTGACCCAGTTCCCCTAGAAAAGAAACCTGAGTCTCAGGTTTTTGCATTAACTCTTTGTTGGGGGGTAAAATTTCAGAGAAATAGGAATAAGAGAAAAGGAGGAGTGAGGCATGGAAGAAAGAAAGAAAATGTAACTGTTTTCTGAGCTTCCACAGTTTGGCAACAAACTGATTCCCTGGTCTTCTGGCATCTTCAGAGAGGCTGTATGAAGCTTCTGTGTTCCCTGTTTGTCTGGAAGAAAATATGTCTATCAGCTCCCCTCCACTCCACCACCAGTCAGGGATGTCCCCATGGAGGAGTGTTAACTCTCTGGCAATCTTAAGATGGAGCAGAAATAGTGATGGACATGACTGGTATAAAGGATGCCTGCCTCCTGTCCTTTGGCTCTCCACTTCACCCATTGCTGCAATACCAGCTTCACTCAGGTGTAAGTTTTAATCAGCTCCTGTTTCTTTCCATCTACCCTAAGTCTTCTCTGACACCTCAGAGTGGGAGGTCCATGGCAACTCTAAACACTTAAGCTGCCCCAAACATATAGAAGGAGGCAACATCCATGCATAAGCCTTGGCCAATAGGAAATGGAGTCAGTGGACATATGCTCCCCTCTCCCATTCATTCAAGGGGTAGTTCTGAGGACCATTCTATGAAACTCTTCAGAAAATTCCAGTGGGACTGAACCCCCCTTGCTCACAGTAATGACAAGTTCAAAAATGCATCCTTACACTGACTTCCCTGCTTTTCCTGTCTCATTCTTTCCATCCCTCCATTCCTCTTTTCTGAAATAACTTTCCAAAATAAATTACATGCTAGCAAGCTCTTATCTTAGGCTGTATTTTCTAGGAGAAACCAGGATAAGATTAGTAGTATATATCCAACTCTACATAAATATCATAAGCTTGTCTCCCTATCATTATAAAGTATATAAACATTTTTAATGATTGTAACATAAGGCAGACTCTAGAGCCACACTGTCTGTCAAATAACTGCCTTTTAAGTAAACTTGAACAAGTTATTTAACTTTTTGGTGTCAGTTTTCTTATACATAAAATGGTGATAATAGTAATACCCATGTAGGGTTTTTGAGAGAATTAATATGTTAATTTAGATTAAGTGCTTTGAATTTTCCCTGGCACAGAATAGCTAACACATTGTGCTTTCTATTATTTTTATTATAACAAGAAATTGGCTAATTATAACTTTCCCACTGTTTCTACAATTTTTTTTCTAGTTAATGCATTCTACAATTTTTTTAGTTAATGCATTCTGTGAACCATAGTGACATGAACAGTGTCTGCCATTGCAATATTCACTTTTTGAAAAATCTCTACATGAGTTATTTCTGCTTTTCATATTATTTCCTAAGGATAGATGTCTAGAAGTAGGATTTCTGGGTCCAAATAACCCATTTCCTTTGCTGTGGCAGCACTTAGCACACTCCATTAAATAGCCCGAGATGCAACCCCTAGGACCTAAGTCCTTCCAGGTAGGAGCCAGGGCTTTTTGATGCTCATTGTGTCTTCAGCACTTGACAAATTACTTAAGCCACTCCTATGTGCTGGCCCCAGGGTTAAATAAACACAAACTATAGTATTGACATATATCTCTGAAGTGTTTTTCAGAATACATGGCAAAATCTTAATGTATTTTATAGTGAATTTTTAGAGTATAAATTTATCAAGACATGTACAAGAGAGACTACTTGCATAAGATAGACTTATTATCAGAGTTTACAAGAGCTGGTATGCAGATTACTGTAATGTAAATTTACCAATCCACCACCATTTAAAAAAGTAAACATGTTTCATATTCCAACTGTGTCAATAACCAAGAGGCAGAAATGGATCCTATAAGAAAACAAACATTTGGCTTTCATAATTAAAAGTCAATATTAGGTGAGGACCCCAAATAGGCCAGGCAATTACCTGCCTCCTCTTAGCTCAGGCCTTGATGATTCCTCCCTACATACCGTGAGAGGAACAGCTGCCTCGGTGAGTCTCACCTGGTTAGAATTTTTCATGGAGCGTGACTTCAAGAAAAAAATCCCAGTCAAGCTCAATTGGGCAAATTAATTTGGGTTTATGTTACCATGTGTGTATCACAAATGGGTGTCTGCAAAGAGGTCTAAAGGAAAACTGAAACAAAATGCCATATAAACAAAAATAATTGACCACTTTGGAGTAAAATTAGTAAGTTCTGGTAAATTAGACTCAATTACAAAAGGATGCTAAGTATAAACAGAATTGATCAAAATAGACATATACAACTATTAATTTGGAGATAGTGGGATTTTATAACATCTTAAACTATTATTGTGCATCTTTATGCCTGATGTTGCGATATCAACTGGGGTGTGGGAATGAAGATGCACTCTTGTCCACCAGGATTATATAGTCACAATACAACACTTATTACATGAAAGTGCAATGGGGCCACACGCCCTACAGTAATTAGTTTTGTTTGTCATCAGGGGGTGGTTATAGATTACTTTCATTATAATTACATATTTCTAAGTAGAATGAAGACACAAGATGAGTCCCCTGCTCTTCAAGTTATAGAAGTATTTAGCTTGAACTCCTGTCTGACAAGATGAGAAACTTTGCCCTTTTAATCTCCATGAGATTCTTGGGTGAGAGTGTTGTGGGGAGATTTCTTTCTCCTGGTTATAATGGCTATGATTATGAGTTCCTGATTCTAATGAATTAGACCATTTCATCAGTCACCTGGCTGTCCACACATGAGGTCCCTTTCTCACATGAAATCATCCCACACTGAAAACCTCTCCATCCTTTTCTCCCCCAACACCAGCTGAGCAGCACCAGATTTTACTTAGTTGGATAATAGAGGAGGCTCATAGTATTAAATACCTAGGTACTTAAATATTCTTATTCTAAAATGATTTATCCACTTGGCCATGAGGAGCTTCTGACTTATTTCTTACCTCTTTCTTTACTCTTCTCAATATTATTCACCCCAAACTCCCAATTCTTGTAGCTAAATGATTTTGTGTTAAAATTTTTGTGTTACTTTATATATTTCTTTTTTAGATTTATCATGTTAGTTTTTTTTAAGGGGGGTGGATTATTAGGTATTTCAGGGGGGTAATACTATAATCGGAAAAAGAACAGGGACATTAGAACCAGAAAGACCTCTTGAACCCTATATAGTTTCTATTTAAGTTGTTTAATCATGGACAAATAAAATCTGAGCCTCTATGCCCTCAAATTGAAAATGAGGACACTATCAGCTATATCAAATTTGTCAGAGGAGTTAATGAAATGATATACGGGGGGCACCCAAGGACAGACAGGGATAAAATATGGAGAGAGCTTAGAGAGGGACTAAAGTGACCTGGCAGACAGGGGCCCAATAAGCCCATAAGCAAGTGGGTTTGTGTATTTTCTGTTTGTTTCTTGGCATACTAAAGCTTTTTCAACTCAAGTTAGTAGTAAACATTTTTTTAACAATAAATTTCACATAAAAATCTGCTGTTCAACATTTTAAGAAGTTAGAAGATCTAAAAAATCAGGCCTGCCCTCTCCTCGGCCACAACTGGTAGGGCTTTAGTCATAACTGCCCCATTATAGCAGGTCGGCGTCACTCATTTCTGCTAGGGTCTGGCTCCCATCAGCATTTAGGTCTGTGACTCCCTTCTGAATTGATTCCAGGGACCACGCTGCTGAAGGCAAAAATAGAACATCTGGTGTGACAAGAAGGTGGGCAGTTATGAAGATATCAGGACAAAACAATTGAATTTGGGATTCTCCTGGAATGTCTGAAATACATGGTTTCTAGAACAATGTCATGGTGTGGGGTAAAGGGTGGTAAGAGTTAGCCATGGAGTGGAGACTTAATATTTAGATGAGGGCCAAGCTCAGCAATCCTGCATAGTCACTCAGGCCTAGCTGACCTACTCAGTGCAGTTTTTATAGCAATAAAAGCTTTTATTTTCAGTTCCTAGGAGTCTATAAGTTCCTTCTTGACCTGTTTCCTCTTATCTTATCAAAACATGATTTCAACAGCTAGGGAAGGCAGGTAGGTAAGGGCCCTTCTGTCTACTGATTCCTTCCATATGTAGGTTATTTCATTTTCCAAGAGGCCCTAGGGCTTGGGAAAAGTACTTGTCCAGTGTAATCACCTATGAGCTAGTATAAACTCAAGCTTTACTGCAATTTATTAGTCACTGGCATGCCAAAATGAAAAAGAGTTTAAGAAAATAGCCATTTGAGATTTTAATCTGAGGTTTATTTGAGCATGTTTGGGGTTTAAAAAATAAGAAAAAAAAAATAGATTCATTTCTATCAGAATCCTTGCAACATCCTGCACAGATATTTTAAAGCTGGTGTGGCTTGTGTTAGACTACATTTCCAAAACAGCCCAAGAGTGGGTTTCAGCAGCTTTTCCCTGATCCCAAGGAATACTGGTATTGGATGCCCTCACATGAGAAATCAAAGCCTTGGATCTATATTAGTCTTGCTCTGAAAATTCCAGGTTGCCCAAAACATTTTTTAAGGGGGAAGTTGGTAACTCTAGGACAGATGAATGTCTTTCCTATAATCTGAAGAGCTATTACATTAGTGCTGAATAGTTCCTTAAAAATCTCTAAACCTGTCTTTTTAATGGTCAAAAAATTTAACCCAAGAAATTCATTCAATGAACTACCAAACCTTCATTCACTGTGGCACTGTGACCTAGTGGAGAAGAGAACCCTTGCTCTACAGAGCTTAAAGACTAACAGATGAGACATATATATATAATAAATATAAAACCACAACTAGGATAAGTATAGAGAAGTGTATGCATAGACATATTTGGGCTGGTGGTAGGGATCTCTGAGGAAGTGAGGACAAAGTAGAGATCTTAAGAATTAGTAAACATTAAGGAGACAGGCAAAGTCAAATCATGGGGTAGGAGATATCCTGCCAAGAGCTTAAACAATTAGGAGTTTGGGGTTATGGGTAGTGGGAAAGGGAATGCTCTTTACAGTGTTCTTTATTCATGTCCAACATATCTCTTCAAACTCATTTTAGTATGTTGCTACACCTGTTTCTTATTATCTTCTAACATTTCTGTGCAATGCCCTATCCTAGGCATTGCAAATGCTTGATTATTTTTATTCCAAAGTCCAAGGCCTGTTATACAACCTATGAATGCTGAGACTTCTGCTTTGTCTCCCTTGTTTGCTTACTTTTTGGTGGAAGCTCTAATTGACAGAAAACCTTCCAAAAGATTTTCCAAATCTTCTAAACCTGTAGAAAGGAAAAAAGAGGAACCCCTTGACTAATTAGACTTTAAGTCAAAAATGTTTCCTCTCTAAACTGGTTGTCAGGGAATTCAGTGACCAATGAAATGATGTGCAGATTGCTCCCACATTCAAGCTTCTCTGCTCATGTTGCTATATGGGATTAGAGTAACTGGAAAATATTAACAACCAGACCTGTGATGAGAGGCACCTGGACATTTGGCTCTGTTTTGTGGTAATGATCATCGGATGATTCATTAGTGAGAATGTTAACAAGATTAAGAATGTTTCTGAATCAGCTCCAGTCAAAATTATATTGCTTTTGGCCAAAGACATCACAAGACACAGAGCAAAGGGTAGTTCTAATGTATTTTAGTAATCATATTGAAACAATCACATTCACAAAGTCATACTAACCTTGTTTAAAGAATTAGGTCCACAAAAAAAGTCAGACCTACACATATTTTTATTTGAAATATAATGCTAAAAATGGCCTAAGCTCTGATGTTAGAAATTGATATACAGATATATATAAACATGTACATATTAACGTCTGATAATAGGTTATTTTCCTGAGATAGGAGGAACTATCGCCTTAAGAAATCATCTCAAAACCATGGTCATAGTCCCAAATTCCCTGGGTAGGATTAAACTGAATGTAGTATAATCCAAATAAAATTGAGATGCCTGATGGTCTAGCTTTAAATAATGTCACATTAAAAGTTAGTGAATAATTGTTTTTCACATTATTTCTGAAAGTACTTCAAAAATGCAAATGGGAAACATGACATTGTTACATTTTTTAAGTTTTTCTTTTCCTATTTCTCCTTCACAGGCAAAGCAGTTGTCCAGCAGTCTCTTTTCCAAACTTTCCAGATTCTCTCTAAACCTAGACTTCAGTGGCTCACATTTTTGTAAATTATTCTCTGGATATATTAATTTCTCTTCTGCCACAAAATGCCTGCTCTCTCCAATGTAAATTACCATGCAGGTCATGTAGCATCTTGCAATTCTCTTCTTTACTAATTACCTTAATTCTGTAAGATAAACATTCAGGAACCAAGCTAGTAGAGAAAATTTTCTTGGAAAGTATGTGAGAAAGGAAGAGGATGTGACTTTGATGGGGAAAAAAAGTTAATGTACAAGTAACCACAACTCCTTTACTTTAGTCTTAAAGTATATTGTAAATTCCTTTAGGGAAAAGAATGAGTTTGTGCATATAATGGTTCCTTGGTGATTTAGTTAACATTATGCTAGAAGTTGGGTATACAAATAAGCCTGCTGGAAACTGTTTTAAAATGTATTTGGTCAGTGAAAATTTTTTGTAGTCATTAATTCAAGAAATAACCACTGAGCATCTAACATGTGGGTCTTGGAAATTCTAAGATCTGATAATCCTTGCCCTTGTGTACCTTTCATTTCATCATGGCCCATTAAGACATCACCTTTCTTCGGGTCAGTGAATGTTAAACAGCCCTGTTTAACCTCATGCAGCAAAGACAGCACTGCAAAGTAAGAACAGAGCTGACTGGGAAGCACTCTTCTGTCACTTTATGTAGGCAGCATTAACCTTTATGTAACCGTACACAATGCTTCCCGAAGGCCCTCACTTGGCTGGTGCTCTGAGCGACCTGATCATTCCTGCCTCAAAATCTATTTGAACTTCTTGGCACATGAACCAGTTGTTCTACTTACATAAAACTATTCCATCTCCCTTGTATGGCTAACTGGGTTCCCAGGAGCTAACTAGAAGACTTTGATTATATTCCTTTCATGTTTGCCCCTCACACTCATTCTATAAATATTTTTTGAGCCCTTGTGTATGAAAATCATTGCAGTTAATGCTAAAGAAAGAAAGAAAGAAAAGAAAGAAAAGAAAGAAAAGAAAGAAAAGAAAGAAAAGAAAGAAAAGAAAGAAAAGAAAGAAAAGAAAGAAAAGAAAGAAAAGAAAGAAAAGAAAGAAAAGAAAGAAAAGAAAGAAAAGAAAGAAAAGAAAGAAAAGAAAGAAAAGAAAGAAAAGAAAGAAAAGAAAGAAAAGAAAGAAAAGAAAGAA
>PVKZ01004585.1:0-77232 GCA_004027375.1 Macroglossus sobrinus | reverse complement strand
TGGATTCCCTTTTCCCCTCACGCCCCCCGCCTGGTGAAAGCACGAACGTGAACCGTACAGCGGCCCACAGCCTTGATTCTGTTACACCAGGACGAATATCTGCTTTTTCCCCGTCTGCCTGGCTATATAGCTTCACGAAGCAAAATGTCACATGTCCCTATACAGCATTTCTGGGTTTGCTTATCTGTATGTTTATTAGGTTTACTTTTTTTTAACCTCTACATTTTTCTACACATTTTCAGCACCCCTTCTTACCTGTGTAATCATTTAAAAAGACATCGCGCTACTGTTATACGTTTTAAAAACGAGTCTGTTTGGAGCAAATATATTTTTGCTAATAAGAAATTCGCTGGCAAAATCTTAGCGTGTCACATGCCACGTTTGGAAGTCTCATAGAATCATACAACAGTGATTCCGTGCTACACCCAGGGTGACCGGGGACCTCCTGTACTAAATTCTAATGGTCAGGATGGCAGTGACCGTTTGGGGAGGACCACTCATTCTACCTGTCAGACCGCTGGGATTTCAGAGTCGTTTCTCATCACCACTATCGAGATACACTGTAGATGACTCCGATCTGGCACTCAGAGACAAAACTACCACGTGTCTCTCATTTCATCTGAAAACCGATAAGGAAAAAGGTATCGGTGACCCATAGAGGTCAACAGGATACTTGTAGTTGACCAGTCGTAAAAGATGGAGTTTCTGGCCTACTGTGACTAGGACACCCTCTGCAGGAAGCACCTCATGTCATCGTTCTCTCTCTCACCCAAGGAAACAACACAATCCTTGCGAGGGTTAGGAGGAAAAAGGAAGCAAGATGCCTTCGATAGGCTTGGAGACGTTTAATCATTTGCTGGGATCCACACTGCTCCTAAGAGTACAATTGGGAATGAAAGCAAAGATTTCTTTATTCAAGTGCTCTTTTCTCTGTAGCCTATTTTCCTACCAAAAATGGGGGTGAATTTGAAAGCAGATTTATGTAACCACCAGTCAGAAAAAGCAGGGGGAAAGCAGAACCACCACGGTTGCTTGCAGTGCTGGGAACAGGCTGCTTTTTGGGTTTCTTCTTCGTGCTAGAAAGCCAAAAGCCAAAAGCCAGTAATTGGCGCAGAGAACAGAATTTCAGTTAACACGGCCGCTCGTCACACGCAGCTCTGAAGAATCCGATGGTTAAGAAAGCACAGAATCGTGCCGACCTCGGGAGGCAGGTCACAAGAGAAATTACAGGTAGTTTAACATGAAGCATTGATCAAACATCATTTGATCGTGAGCGTTCAAGTTTAGTGAACAACACAGTGGGGGCTTAGAGCTGATACTGTGTCAGGTTCTCACACCACTGTCTCTTTAAAAAAGATAACTGGAACCACCTCGTTTTTAAATCGATGCTTAATAGTGGGCGGGTTTCCTGGGTTAGCATCAGTGGATGATGAGCCGCTGCCATGCTGGAGGTTTCATTCTGTGGTTTTGTATTTTTAATGTTACTTTGACGCTTCCCCACAGGGCTTTTCATTGGGACCTTGTGGTTTATTTCGTGACTTTTCTGTAAGACATTACAGGTCACCACGGAGAATCGTGGGCACAGCACTTTATGACTCAACCTTGTCTCTGGGACTCCAATGACTATTCCCTTTTAAAACAGTCTTCTCCAACTTCTTGCCTCTCTTTTAAATTTGTTCCAGCAAGTGACTGGGATTAGGACATCTGCCCAAACAGTTCCTGTAAAAGTTGAACGTAGCTGAGTTTCAAGACACGTAATAAAATTCTACCGACGTGGATAAGCAAAGTAATGAATTCAAATGTTCTCTTTATAGTGAAGTGATTTCATCAGAAAGGAAAGCCGCAAAAATTATTTGTTGACTGACTGGCAATTAATAAAAACCCTGTAATGTGTATTTGAAGTGATCATTTGTACTGAAATTGTAAAACTATACCTATTAAATATTTTGTCTTTTTAAAATTATTTGGCTTGTTTCTTTTCAGATATGAAGAGAATCCTTTGGCAAGTCTTCTGTTCTTGATGCAATGTGACTACTAGTTACTCCTCTGAGTTTTTGTTTTTGCTGCTTTTTTCAATCGTCAGACTAAGTTGAAAAATCGTAAAAGTAGTAATTTGATTAAGAATTTATTACTTGAATTCTTAATGATGCCAGTAGGGACCACTCTGATAACATATATAATAACATATATAATAACTTTATACTATAATGTCTGTAAGACTTGAGAGATGGCATAATTCATTTTCTATAGCAAACTTACAGAATCTTACACTGCTAGATTGGTTTGAGTGCATTGCTGAGTGACAGGCAGGAAAAGGGAGTAAATAATAATCTTCAGGTTCTATGTTATCAGCTGAATGACACACACACATAGATTATAAATGTTCTCTAATGACTTTTGGGAATAAGAATATACTGACAATCTCAAGATAATAAAGATGGCTGGTCCTTCCTGACCAGTAAGTACGACACTGAGTTCATTTATCTGAATGCACAGCCCTGGGACTTGGTCCAGGGGAGGAAACGGCTGGTTACAGTTCCTTCCCAAGGTCGTGGGGGAGAGAGATTTGAAACTCACTCTCACAAGGCCAGCTGTTCTTGTCTACAGAGTAATGCCCATCATGCGCTGGGAAGTACCAGTGAGAGAGTGATTGGGAACAGAGGGTCAGGGACGACAGGAGAGAAGAGGATTGAGAATTTGACAAGTAGCGAAAGTGGATGTGTGTACGTGGAACGGATGTTAGCTGATGGGAAATAACTTAAGAGGACCTGAAATGAGTTTGGGATTTTATTCTGTAGATAATAGCAGCGGTGGAGTGGAAATACCTGAATGATCTCTGTTAGAGTGGGTAAGATCACAGATTTTGCCTGGGCAAATAGCTCTTCGAAGGCTGATGGCCATCTGTACGTCTTTGGAAAAATCTCTGTGCAGTTCCTCTGCCCATTTTTAAATCAGATTGTTAGATTTTTGGTATAGTGAGTTCTTTATATATTTTGGATGCTAACCCTTTAGCAAATATATGACTTGCTAATATTTCTTCCCATTCCTTAGCTTGCCTTTCTTTGTTGATGGTTTCCTTTGCCGTGAAGAAGCGTATTCGTTGGATGTAGTCCTAAGTGTTTATTTTGTATTTTGTTGCTTTTGCTTTTGGTGTCAAATTAAAAAAAATCATTGCCAAGACCAATGTCAAGGAACTTACCCATGATACTCTCTGCTAGCACTTTTATGGTTTTAGGACTTACATTCAAATCTTGAATCCATTTTGAGTGGATTTTTGTATATGGTATAGAGAGTGGTCCAGTTGCCTTTCTGTTTGTGTATATATCTGTCCAGTTTTCCAAACACCATTTATTGAAGAGACTATCCTTTCCCCATTGTATATTCTTGGTCCCTTTGTCGTAAGTTAATTAACCATATATGCATGGGTTTCTTTCCGGGCTCTCTATTCTGATCCATTGATCTATTGTCTGTTTCTATGCCAATATGACACTGTTTTGATTGCTATAGCTTTGCTATACAGTTTGAAATCAGGAAATGTGTTGCCTCCAGTATTGTTCTTTCTCAAGATTGCTTTGGCTATTTGAGGTCTTCTGCAGTTCTATACAAATTTTAGGGCTGTTTGCTCCATTTCTGAGGAAAACATGATTGCAATTTTAATAGGGACTCTACTGAATCTGTAGATTGCTTTAAGTAGTATGGATATTTTAATATTTTTTCCAACCCATGAGCAAGGAATATCTTTCCATGTATGTCTTCAGTTTCTTTCATCAGTGTCTTATTGTTCTCAATGTACAGCTCTCTCACCTCCGTGGTTAAATTCCCTAGGTATTTTTTTTTTTAATGCAGTTGTGAATGGGATTGTTTTCTTTACCCTTCCAGTAGTTAGAAACACAACTGATTTTTGCATACTGTTTTTGTTTCTTGCAACTTTACTGAATTCCAAAAGTTTCCTGGTGGAGTCTAGGGATTTTAATATATAATGTCATCTGCAAATAGAGATCATTTTACTTTTTTCCAAGTTGGATAACTTATATTTCTTTCTTGCTCTGGCTAGTAATTCCAATACTATGTCGAATAAAAGTGTCAAGAGTGGGCATCCCTGTCTTGTTCCTCATCCCTCTTGAGTGTGTTAGCTGTGGGCTTGTCCAATATGGCCCTATGCCAATGTACATTCCCTTGCTACCCACTTTGAGTGTTTATCATGAATGTTGAATTTTGTCAAATACATTTCCTACATCTATTAAGATAATCATGATTTTTATCCTTCATTTTGTTAATGTGATAGATCACATTGATTCGTGGATGTCCAACCATCCTTGCATCCCCAGAATAAATCCCACTTGATAATGGTGTATGATCTTTTAATGTACTGTTAGATTCAGTTGGCTAGTATTTTGTTGAGCATTTTTATATCTACGCTTACAGGAAAATTGGCCTGGAACTTTCTTTTCTTGTCGTGTCCTTGTCTGGTTTTTGTTTCAGGGT
Source organism: Macroglossus sobrinus (assembly GCA_004027375.1). Lineage (NCBI taxonomy): Eukaryota > Metazoa > Chordata > Mammalia > Chiroptera > Pteropodidae > Macroglossus > Macroglossus sobrinus. The sequence goes on along the minus strand of PVKZ01004585.1, from coordinate 72,747 downwards.
AAGGCTAGCCTCCAAATGTTCGGAAGAGTTTTTAAAGGATTGGTAATAATTCTTCTACGTTTGGTTGAATTCACCAGTGAAACGATCTGGTCCTGGATTTTTCTTTGTTAGGAAGTTTTTTGGTTACTGGTTCAGTCCCCTTACTAGTAATTGGAATGTTCAGATTTTCTATTTCTTCATGATTCAATCTTAGATTGTTTCTAGGATTTCTAGATTGTTTTATCCATTTCTTCTACTTTGTACAATGTTTGGCATATACTTATTAGTCTCTTAATGATCCTTAGTATTTTTTTGATATCAGTTGTAATGTCTTCTCTTTCATTTCTAATTTTATTTATATGAAATTTTATTTTGCTTGTGTCATAAGCTCTTTTGCTTATTCTGGTAAGAGTAGCTAAAAGTGTCTATCTTTTCAAAAGCCAGTTTTTAGTTTCATTGATCTTTTCGATTGTCTTTTTAGAATTTCACTTAATTCTGCTCTGATCTTACTGTCTTTCTCCTAACTTTGGGCTTAGTTTGTTCTTTTTCTAGTTTCTAGAGATATAAAATTAGATTGTTGAGATCTTTCTTTTTTAACACAGGCATTTATTACCATAAATTTTTTGGAACTGCTTTTGCTACATATCCCTAAGTTTCGGTATGTTGTGTCACATTTTCATTTCTCATTGTCACATACTTGTGAATTTTTCAGTTTTCTTCTTGTATTTCATAATCATTGTGGTCTGAAAAGATGTTTGATATATGTCTTCTTAAATTTATTAATACTTGTCTTGTGTTCTGAGACATGATCCTGGAGAATTGATCTATACTTTTTACTCCCTCTCCCATTTTTGGTCACAATTTTATTTTTATCATGTATATCCATTGACAAATTATTGTAGTTATTTTCACTACTTTTGTCTTTAACCTTCATACTAGATTTATAAGTGATTTATCCACTACTATTACATTAGTCTGGATTTATCTATTTACCTTTGCCAGTGAGACTTATGTTTTTATGTTTTCCTATTACTACCATCCTGTTTCAGCTTAAAGAGGTCCCTTTAACATTGCTTGTGAGGCTGGTCTCGTGGTGATGAGCACCTTCAGCTCTTGCTCTTCTGGGAAACTCTCTCTTTTTCAACTCTGAAGAACAGCTTTGCCAGGTATTCTTCATTGGCAATTCTTTTTCTTTCACCACTTGGAATACATCATGCCACTTTCTGGCCTGCCAAGTTTCTGCTTAAAAATCAGCCTATGATCTTATGGGAGTCCTCTGGGATATAACAAGTTGTTTTTCTCTTGCTGCTTTTAAGATTGTCCTTGTTCTTTAATCTTTGACAATTAGGTGTCTTAGTGTGGATCTCTTCAGATTCATCTCTTTTGGAATTCTCTGGGCTTCTGAGTTAGGGAAGATTTCAGCCATCATGACTTTGAATCAGCTTTCTGCCCCTTTCTTTTTTCCTTCTGAGACCCTTATCATACAAATATTGGTCTGCCTGCTGGTATCTCCTACGTTCTCTACACTATCTTTGCTCTTTTTCACTCTTTTTTTTATTCTTGCTCTAACTTGATGAATTCCACTTTGAGTTTGCTGATCCTTTCCTCCATATGACCTGCTCTGCCATTGAACCCATCTATTGAATTTTTCATTTCAGTGACTGTATTCTTCAGCTCTGGGATTTCTGTTTGGTACTTGATTTCGTTGTTGAAATGCTCACTTTGTGCATTATTCTCCTAACCTTGGTGAGCATCTTTATTAGTTTGAACTCTTAGGCAAATAATTTATCTCCATGTCATTGAGGTCTGTTTCCGGAGTTTTATCGTGTACTTTTTTGTTTGAAAAACATTCCTCTCCCTTTTCCAAGACTCTCTGGGTTTCTGTGGCATTGAAGAGCCACTTTTCCCAGTCTTGAATGGGTGGTCTTGTGTAGGAGATGAACCTTGTCATTCATCCCACGGAGTGCTTGGTTGTCTCTTAAATATCCGTGATTGTCCAGGCTGTCATGTGTGTTCTCAGTGGTCCTCAGTAGTTGAGGATCTGCCAAGATCTATCGGTGTTCCAAAGTGAGCGTGTGGGGGTGCTCGGCGAGCACCTAGGTGCAGGCTGATTGGAGGTTGCATCCTCAGAGAGCAGCTTTTAAAGTCTGCAGAGACCTCTTTCAGATAGACTGGGAGATGGGTGTTTCTACCTACTCCCTCTGCACTGGGTCCTGGGTGGACAGAAGGTTGAGAACTGTTAGTCTGCTACAGCCCTGTGGGACCCACAAACACAAGCCCCAGTGGCCACTATAGCCAGGGACCACTGGGCAGCGGTCACCAAAGCCGGGGCACTAGATACATGCGCAGACTGCTTCTAGGGAGACACTGGCAACCTGGAGTGGGCCGGAGGGAGAACCTGAAGGTGGTACCCACTGGCCTCACCAGCCTCCAGGATCAGCCTGTGGATGTGTGCTAAAGGAGATGCCTGACCCGCAGGCTGCCACTCTGAGACACACAAATAGGCCTCCTTCAGGGAAACACTGAGGATGGGGGTTCATCTCCGCTGCCTCTGTACCGAGCTCGGGGGAGCCGTGGTGAGTCCTCGCAAGCCCATTAAAAACTGCTGCCTAGCTGCGGTCTCGTGGGTGTCATGGATACAAGCCCTGCTGGCTGTCAGAGCTTTGGGGGCACGTCCTTCAGGTGGAAGTCTTAAAAGGCGGACCGAACCCTTCATTCCTCGCGGAGGAGCTGGGCGTTGTGTGTTCATCCAGCTGTCTCTCGCTGCGCTCAGGGTGGCTCGTGTCTCGGCCGTCCCCACCCCCTTTCATGTGGGCGTCTTCTCATCCGCTCGATGGGCAGATGCTCAGCTCGTTTCTGAATTTCTTGCAGAGGAAACCGCTCCACGTGGAGCGGTACCTTCAGTCCACGGAAACAGGTGAGTTCAGGAGTCTCCTGTGTCACCATCTGGAGCCAGAACTTTCAAACATGTTTTACTCTAATAATCCGAGATGTCAAAATAGTCTGAGCTCTCAATTACAGACATATGTATGCCCAAAACGTTTTATGCTTGGGGAGGGCGTCCACACCCTTTACTGGCCCTGGGATCAGGGCACTTGGGGCTTTCATTAGCCTTAAGCATTCTGACACAAAGACTGGATTAAACTGGTTCTCTAAGCTGAGTGTTCCCGAACGCTGGGACCAGGTGCCGAACTCCCAGGCCCAGCTGAAAGCCAACAAGAAACTGGAATTTCACAAGAATGACTCATTCTAAACTGAACTACCTCTTCTGGTTTATTAAGGTCATTTATAATGCGACCTTTTAATAAAGCATATTTCTAATAGATGTCAAGTGATTGCTTTGGGGAGTGTTCAGCATCCAATATAAGACACAATCAGTTGTAGTATTTTAAAGTGACATTTATTGAACATGTTAAAGTTTTTTCACGGACATAATTTTCAGACCAAATGTCAATAAAACTCCACATCATACAATGTATTTGCCATTACAAAGGGATGAAAATTCAGGAGGGTAGACCTAAAACTCACTTGAAGAATTAGAATGTGAGGGGCATTGTGAATAGGAACCAAGTTCAAAAGAAATAGAATCACTGCTTTTCTCAACAGGAAATGAATGCCGGTGCCCAGCACACTCAAGCGTTGTCACCAGGCAGAGCTCTGCACCCTCCACCATACCCCGGCTGCCGGGGTGGCCTTGGGTGAGTGGTCGAGACACTGCCAAGGAAGGTCTGATGTTCCATTTTGCAGTTTGACACTTTCTGTGGTGACATCTGATTGAGACACTGGAGGGTGAAGGGAACTCAGTGCCTGTGAGATGTAGGGTTAATGTAATCCAGCAGGCTTGGGGGGATTGTGATAAGAAGTGAAAGGGGCGTAAGTGAGGATAAGTGACTTTTCATTCTCATCCTAGCTTTTATTTACAGCTTGCCTTCAGTGCTGTGTTTTGTAACACACCTGTATTGTTTACCTCCCCCTTAAACAGATCATTTAAAGTGACTTTTCAAACAAGGCAAGAGGACCATATAAAGCTTCACTGAAATTTTTTTTCCAGAAAGGATATTTAAACAAAGCTGACTGAACTAGGAGAACCATTTTATTGATGGTCTAAATTTAGAACTATTTCAAATACATGTGTTCATATGTTGTGTTCTTCAGGCAGTGATTATTTGAGAACATTATTGACTTAAATCTCACAAAACTGATGATGTGAACCTGTTACATCACAGTCAACTCACAGAATAAAAATGTTCAGTGACTTGCCTGAAAACTACAGTTAATTTAACAATACACCAGATCTTTCTCCAGATCTTATCTTGAAAGCACAGCTGTAACAGCTATGTTGAGATATTAACAGAGAGTGGTTTCATTCCATTTCCCTTAAGTTAAACCATGGCTGAAACTGTTCACTGTCCGCCATGGTTCATAAGAAACAGAAAATAAACCAAACACATCTATGCATTCTCCCCATGGCATCCCATTAACTGGCACTACTATTCGCTAACTTAATGGTGTTAGCTAACCGTCACTGAATTCACTGTATCTGTATGAAACTGGTCAACTCACTTGTTAGGCCGTTGCATAATTAAACAGTTAGATGTTGGCAGGGTTTACACTCAGAGGCTATACTCGTTTTAGCTTTGATTGCCATTCTACAAATGTCCACCTTCCAATTAGTAAACAGACGCTTAATATGATTCAGCCATTCCGCTCCTAGAGCACAGCCAGGAGAACCAAGAGCATATATCCACAGACAAAAATGTACATCAGGGTCAAGAGCAGCATCATAGTCAAAAGGAAAAAATGTCTATCAAATGATGAATGCATCGATGAATGTGGTATGTCCACGCAGTGGAATATTACTTGGCCATAAAAAGGAATGAAGCGCTAATAATGCTACATCATGGACGGACCTTGAACATTATGCTAAGAGGAAGCCAGAGCCAGAGGAGCACATATTGTACGATTCCATTTATATGAAATGTCCAAACAGGCAAATCCATAGAGACAGAAAGCTGATTAGCGTTTGCCAGGGGCGGGAACAAGAGGACATGGAGTGATGGTTAATAGTTACAGGTTATTTTGGGGGATGATAAAATGTTCTGAAATTAGTGGTCATGATTGGACAACTCTGTAAATATACTAAAAATCAATAAACTGTATATTTTAAAGGGTGAATTTTATAGTATGTGAATTAACATCTCAAAAATGTTATTTAAAAAGAGTCATCAACATGATGTCCTACTTCTCCCATGCTGGAGTTCAATTAGTACCATTTCCAAATGAGCAAGAAGGAAAGGTATATTTTATTTAGCTAAGAGAATCTGAGAATCTTGATACTAAGTATTGCCAACATATATAACGACTTAGAATAGTTCTGTTTCACACCATGATCAATAGTGGATTAGCTACTTTATCAGGGAAAAGTTACAAGTATAGGTAGCTAAAGTCTGGAAAGAATTACTAAATGCTGGAATTTTTTTAAAAGGACTATTTGTCCCAGCGATATGAAAATAAAAACTTACAAGGAACTGACCCATGGAGAAGAGCGGATCTAACGAAGTTAACATGTTAGACAAAAGTTTTCTGTGATGTTTATACACACGTACAGTACATCAAAACCCAGAACAAAAGCAGACTCTTTTACGTTCTAGTTCATTTTCCTCTCCATTCTAGGTGCTCTCCAAATGGCATTTTTATGGTGAGCTGACGACGGCTATCCCTTCAGAAGCCATCAGTGCTCCTCCAGCACAAGCCACGGACAGTTACAGGTGACAGAAGGCATCTCTATCCAAAGCAGCTTGCTCTGTGTCACCTGGGACAACACGGTAAGAGACACAAAAGTTGAAAGAATCCAGTCTGCCCTTCACTCTCTGCCTGCCACTTCTGTTTGTGCTTTACAGAATACTGTCGCCTGCAACGTACTCCAGCCCACATCGATGGCATCGTGAGTGTGTGTGCATGACTGCGCAGAAAGACGAAGGGAACACCAAGTTTCTTGCACCGTGTTCACGCATAAAAAAATGGAAGACAACTGTCAGTTTTCAAGGTCTTTGGCTAACGTTTCGCGGATGAAGCGTAAGGTACGTTGGTACAAAAAAGCATCCTTTTTCTCGGGCTTACAAATGTTCAAATGGTTAACATCCACAGGAATCAGATCTCCAATGCCTAAATCTGAAGGAAACAAAAATGTCAGTAAAATCTAAATAAAAACATAAACTTCCCCCCGTCAATGTTGAAAGAGGCTAAACGGGTTGTTCTAAATAGTGATTCAGTTATGATAAGGAACCTAAGATGATGGGACTTGAGGTCTGATCAGACCAGAACGGATTCTCAGGAGGCATAATTTATGCTTCTCGTAAATTCTTTGTATGTGTCCTGGCCTTCTTAATAGTGAACGGAGCCTGAGCACTATCTTCAAAACGTTTATCCATTTGCAGGTTACTACTAAATCATTTCACTGTTTCTAAGGTTGATGTTATAAACTCGCTAATGAGCTCCCATGTCCTGACAAAAGCATGGAACGGCTCACAGGGGACCCGTTCTACACCCGGACCGCAGCGGTCACGCCTCCCAGGGGAGATGATTAGTGCCTCAGAGGTTTGCCTGAGCCTCGCAGAGCCGCCCAGACGGAAGTGACAAGAGGTACCAGTGATGCCAGCTGGGTGAGGGAGGAAGACAAGCCCGCTGGTGACACGAAAGCAGGTTCAGACAGAATCATGTCACTACGAGTAGCTCGCCCATGGTATTCGCTTTTAGCTTCCAGTTTTGTTTTTTTTTTCCACCCAGCAGCTGTTTCGCTCCTTGACCTCTTCAAGTCTTACTAAATAGTAACTCCAGACCCTATGACATATGGCTTGGCGGCAAAGCCTCTTTGGGTTCCACTACGGAATAATAAGTCTTTTACATCTTATTTAGATAATATACAATGAGGTCAGGACAAAACTTATTATGTGGACCAAAGAACCATCTGGAAGGAGCTCCAGATACACACTGTCCGTGGCGGCAAGTAGCTCTCTGCATGGTCGAGTGCTACCGGGACGGCACCTAACCCAGCTCAGGGGGGCTCAGGAAAGGGTCCGGCAAGCGAGGTGAGTTCCGGGGAGTGAGAGGCGTGCATTGCCTACTGTGCAGGGCGTGCGAAAGCGAGGAGCCAAACCTTGGGCCCCGCCCCCTCAAAAGCCTACAACACGCACCGAAGTAGCAGGTGCCCCTCATTTTCCTCAGCTGCAGGATTATGGAGAGACTGTACTTTTAACACTAGCTTTTATCCATCGAAATCTTACTCGCTTAAATAGTTCTCGTTTTTTCTTCCACATATTTACCAAAGGTTCTTTAGGTGATTTTTTTTGAGGTTTCTGCATGCAGCTATGTCTTTATGTGAAATGCCCCTTTTAGTCTTGCCGACAGAAGGGCTTTGTATTTGTATTCTCACCTTCATACAACAAAGTTCGATGCGGATGGCTGATCTAGAGTTAGCCAATTAACCTTTAACATCTAATCAGTGAAACGATGGAGATGGACAATGCCAAAGTTACATGTCTGCAGAGCAATTTTATCTATGGCTGAAATAGATCACTGGAATCTAGATCTTCATAAAACTCCCCTAAAACTGAAAAACTGAATCAACGAGCTGACGTGTAGGATTAAATGCTGGGTACCACCAACCCGGCATCTGATGGCCAACAAGTTCCAAACGTGCGAGTACCTGCCGACTCCACGGGCACCACGTGGAGTTTGATCATGCTGCCGATGGAGGTGGGTAGTGTCTCTACAAAATTCAGCACCTGGAAGTTTTTGTCTTTAGCAAACTCCAGAAAATCATCCTGTAGTCTTTTAAGTGCAGGAGAATCTGTAAAGTTACAGAGAACAAGATTATGGCAAGTTCTTTTTATCCAATTCATTTTTATCAAATTTACAGAGGACATGAGGGTTCTGATTGATTCAAGAGGGTGGCTTATTTTCTCTCATTCCTAGGAAGCCCTTAAGGTGAGTAAAAAGCTAAAACCACTGAGAACTGAGAGGCAGCCTCAGGTGGAGAGGAAGCAAACCCCGGGCAGCCTGGCGTGTGGGTCTCAGGGGTCCCCACTGTGCCCACCCCTTTCTGTCCCACAGCCTCAACTATGAAAGGACAACCCAGAAGCAGCGGCTAGTCAAGGAAAGCCTGCGACCTAAAAGAGACAGACCCAAAAGCAAACAAAACCCGAGCACGGAAGGACGAGAACTCAGTGAAGAAGCAGAGAGGAACTTTCAAAAAATCCCCTGATTAGCATCTTCAAGGAATGATTTCAAAAGACGATGTACCAAAGAACAAGGAAGAGCTTATGGAAAATAACATGTAACATAGGGTTAGAAGATAAAGCAGAACACAGAGCAAGGCTAGCAAAAAACACTGGGTATTCTAGAAAAGCATGCTTATTCATCAAATACATAGTGCTTTATAGTTAGTACGCCAAAAATCTTAAAAGCTTGTGTGTATTTTAACAGTTGATTTTCCAAACTCATGGGAACTCATTGGTTAAGACTTAACACATATAACTTTTAAGTGTTTAAATAATTAATATTAAAATTTTTTATATCTGAACACATGGCTTACAAACAGAAAGGGAAGGTACCAAAGAAAAAAGTCCAAACTAAACATTTTTCATGACCGTCTCAACACCATTCACATACAAGTAACGAGATAACACAGTCAGGTTAGAAACTGCCTTCCTTCCCCCCGTAACGGGCGACAGTCCCGGCTTCCTCTGGGACAGAGCGTTACCCTTGCTGAGTTCCTTGACTTCCAAAGAGGGGAAGAGCAGATAGCGGACGCTGACCGAGTACTCGGCCAGGTGCGACCCGTGATGGGGGACGCTGTAGAAGATCATCCCTCTGGTGTTGTGGATGACGGTGCTCAGTTCTGGCTTCCGAGAGGCTTCTAGCAGCATCTTTTTGACAAGAAGACCTAGTCACAGAGAAGAAAGACCAACAGTGCCAAGGCTATTTTTCCTCCCTCTATGATTCTTAACTGCACTCCCTCCCCCTCGCAAAAAAAAAGGCAAAAACAAGAGATATGGAGAGATGCTTTCTTTAAAAAGTTTATACAATAATTCTCTGTAGTCCAATAAACAAGGCCTTAAAATATTAACACTTACTAACACTCATCCTGTAGACTAGAGCCTTCCCTGTAAACAAGTAAAATTCTAGACCTTGTTCCCAGGGTGTGCTGTCCCACAGGAGTATCAGGCACTGCCATACTGGTGTCCATCAATGAAGCAACTATGCCGCAGCCAGCACCCCCCAACCTGCCCCCAACAGCCCACGGACGCCCATTCCACAGGGCCATACCAACACTCAAGGAACACACAGTCCCGTAAAGCTCATCCACCACGGGCAAAAGCTTCTATGGGAAACTGCACCTAGACAGACACCTTCTGTCTCCCCACGCCAGGCCAGGAGCCAGTGGCAAAAGACCAAGGTCACACCGATGGTGACACTGGATCTCGGAGGACACAGAAGGTGACATCTACCTTTCTCTCAGCAAAACACTTGGACTCGGCCAGCAGCCCTGAGCTTCATCAGATAAACTAGGCAGAGGCTGCAGGGAGACCCTCTGAAGGGGGGTGCTGGGAATTTAGAGCTGGACGGGGGAGAGGGGCAGGAGGACGGATGTCGTTTAGCAAGCAGGCCGGGGACCCGCAGAGCGACACCTGCGGGCCGGGGAAGCAGGCACGAAGGGGCTGCGGTTGTGGGCATCAGAGCAACAATGGACTCTGCAGTGGTTGGGGTGCAAGGAAGAAAGGGGAGCCCTGTGACCCTCCAGGAACGTCGAGGGATCGTTACAGGTCGGGCTTGTATAAGCCACGCACTGCTTCTGATGTTCATTCATTAAGTTGTCAAACTCGCATCCCTTTTATATGGTTTGTTACTGGTTGTCCCCTTCTCGAAAAAGAAATAGCATGGAGGAGAGCAGTAATTTAAAAACTAGCCATAGCCTAAGACATTAATTTAGGGGGGCAAAGGGTCTCTACGAAGTAAAGCAGCTGCAAGACCTCAGGTTAGCCCCGAGGGCTGACCACACCCTCGCCGCCCGCATCCCGCATCCCGCATCCCGGAACGCATCCCGGAACGCACCGCACTCACCGCCCATGCTGTGCGACACCCAGATCACCGGCCTGTCCCCGACGCCGGCCGCTCGGAGCTTCCTGAGAAGCTCATTGCTCCGGAACGCGATGGACTTCCTGAACGAAATGGAACCGCAGGCATGACAGGAAGCTGTCGGTCCGCGACCCAATTCTGCTGCCCGCTTTTCCAGGCAAGAACGTGTGTGTGCTGGACCAATGCTACACTTAAAGCCGGGGGTACTCCCTAGTCTCTCTGCTCGATGCCTGCAATCGCTTGTTCCCGTCCTCCAACAGTCACAGCGAGATGGCTGGGAACATCTCAAGCCCAAAACGAGCTGTTCGTTCGCTAAACAAGCACTGTCTGAGCATATAATATGTGGCTGGCAATTTTCTCAGGTCAAACAGGTCTCTCATCAACTGCCAGCACCTCTTAGGACATGTGTCCTTTCTTATTACGTGGCCTGACAATAAGACTGTGTCTCTTTTGTGCGTTTATCGAGCCAGCTGTCATTGCCATTTAGCCACTGTTTGTATTTATGCTGCAAACATTAGGCTTTCGTCACTTTGGTTTGTTACTCAGAAATAGCAGAAAACTATTAGAATTAGAATTCAAAATAAGTAATTTTCAAACTTTTATTTATAGCTAAATCCTCCTAGACAGATGAGAAGATTAGGTTCATTTTTCATAAGAAAATCCTGTCTGTGGCATCCAAAGATAAGACTGCCCTGCACCCCGGAGGCCCCCTCGTGGCCCGGGCCCTCACCCTCCCAAGCTTCTCGTTACCTTTCCATGGGGCACCTCGCCCTCCAGTCGCTCAGGCTGGTGTCGTACTCCACAGATATGATTCGGAGAGTGGGGCAGTCTCTTGCTAACCATGTCTATGTAAAATTGAAGTTATAAAAGAACATACATAAATTTCCACTGCCCCAATTATTTCCTAGTAATTAAAATTCATAACTGAAGGGCTCTTGCAATATTGATGACTAGTTAAAGATCACACTGCAATAAAGTATAAAAGTGACTAGAAAAACAATGTCAGCATTTTATCTTTTTATGTCTCCGGTCACCAGGTGTCATTGATATTTACAGCATAAGCCCAATGTAGGTTTCAAGAGAATACTCTCCATTTTAATCTGCGATAGCCAGAAGCAGGGCCTGTCTCTGGAGTCGCATCAGCATTCTGAAAGCATTCCACGGAGAGCTGTGCCCTCAGGACGGACCGCGTGGATGATGGTTCGGGACCTGGCCTGAGAACTCAGAGATGCTAATTACAGTCGTGGTTCTGTCTCCCGAACCCCAATCTGTTGTCATCTCCGCACTTGACTGTCACCAGAGAGCTTGATAAGCCCTTGTGAAGGTGAACAAGCAGCAGGGGGACAGAGCTGTGGAAGCTGTTAACACAGTCGCAGCATCAATTTTCACTGAGCTTTAGATCAAGTCAATGAACTCACCCCAGGGTTAAGGCTCTCTGGAAGAAGTGATGTCAGAAAAATTCAAAGTATTCTTCAAAGTCTTTGTATTTTTGTAATTATTAAAATCACAGAACAAGCCCATTATTATGAATGTATTATTTATTATATTACATTTTTAATGAAAGTGAACGATTACTGGCCCCTGCCTGTTTTTCACTTACTAGAATATTCTCTTAGAAATATAGACTGTACCCTAAATTACATAACACAGGGTGACAAGCCCAGCTGTTCATGTAACATACCCCAAGTGTCCCTAAGGGAAAGAAAAACTGCATGGAAAAAAAAAAATCCCAGTATAAAAGAGAAAAATAAAGATGTCACAATAAGGCCCCAACAGCCAGGGACATGGCAGAGTGTGGCGGTGACGCTGGCCGACCAGAGTCGGCCGTGTCCTTACCTTGGGCCAACACGCTGTGTACCTGCTTTCATCCTCGGCGACCTTTTCGTGTAGAGCCTGGTCACTGTCCTGCTGGCGCCACGTTTTGAACGCTGCCCCCATCAGGCCATGAACGAAAAGGACATCGGCTTTAATGGGCTGACTGCACGGGAGAAGCAGAAGCAACGGATGACTGTTGGGATAGGAATCTACACAGCACTCTCTGTGCATGGTGCTCAGCAGGCTTACACGACACAAAATAAAAATGAGGGAAGCTTTACAAGCACGGGTTTGCTAAAAAAAAAAAAAAAAAAAAATCCTGTCAGGAATTTTGGCCAAGACGTGCACAGTGCGCTCACTGCTCTCTGAAAATGGAGACAACCAAAACCAATGAAGTGACAGCTGTCATGTCAGGTGACCGTCTAAAGACTTCCATGGGAGTACCTCACAGATCGATGAAAGTATTTGAAATGTTAGTTAGATAAGAATAGGACAGTATAGTTTCAAAATCAGCAGGCACGAGAGATTTTTAAAAAATCTGGATAATGCTTTGGATCCAAGGATAATACTTAGCAAAAATAGAATAATATTTATTATTTATGCCCACAGCACCTGGTCTTCTAGGTGGTCTCCCATCCAAGGACTAACCAGGCCCGACCCTGCTTAGCTTCCGAGATCAGACTTATTCAGGGTGGAGTGGCCGCAGACCATGGACTGTGGCTCCACTGGGGTGTGAACCCAGGATTTTCTGCGTGTAAAGCAGACACGCTCACCGCTACACTAAGGAACCACATCTGAACAAATGATGTTTTAAAAGAACATATTCTTTCTTTGGATATGACATTTAAAAAATAAGTAAATAGTATATCACATGACACTATTTATAGCATACAATTATGCTACACATATAAAACACTATTTTATTTATAAATTGAAATTAACCAGGCAATCCATTTAAAAAAAAAAAAAAGGTGCTATTTTCTGAGCTATTATTTTAAAGTGCCCAACAAAAATCCAAGAAACATGTGACTTTTTTACTGTGGTCCTTTCTGTATGGTCTCAGCAATGACACAACTGGAAAGAGTGACCGGAAATAACCTTAAGATGGAACATGAGTCAAGTTCATTACAACTTACTTGTTCCAGGGCCTGCTTTTATACCTGACATGAACCTTCTCCAGTCCCTTGAGGTCTGGGCCCAGGCTCATCGGATTGCCTGTCCTGTCTCCTTCCCACCCAGCCCGACCTCCACAATCCAAATCAGTTTAGACCCACGTGAAAATGCCACAGAACACAGACACAGGCATATGGAGTGCAAGTGTGACAAGTTATCAAAGGTGCGTGGACCTTACTGAGCATAAGCCCCTGGCATAAAATAACCCTGATCATTCAGCCAGTTCCACACCTCTGCGAGCCTTCGGAGGTTACTGTGGACACACTGTTCAGTAAACAGGGTATTTGACTTACGTAAGTGTGCGGAGATACATGACAACGTTAAGCCCCCTGGCCCTCCGCCCCCAAGGGGACAGAGCGGCCTCCCGTACCTCGTGCGATACTGGGGGTGCAGCACGTACACGCCGTCCTGGTACTTCTCTCGCACGGTCTCTCGGTCGAGGTTAGCCAGGGTCCTGGCGGCATGCGAGGCCTCCATGATGTCCTGAGACTTCACTGCTTCTGCCAGAATGGAGACCCAGCCTGGAGGAAGGGACACACCTCCTGAATGCGGCACGCGTGGCTCAGACTGTCCTCGAGAGGGGAAAGGGTTCAAGTCGGGGAGGCCACCTGCTGCACGCGGGGGAACCGGAAGGTCTGAGAAGTGGGGGAGGGTTAACACAGGCGCTGCTGGGGACGTTAACCGGAGGACGTGGGAGCCGAGACGGCCTTTAACCTGTCGATCTTATAAGCACAGTGACAACCAGTCTGCAATGACTCTACGCTCAGCCATAGCAAAGGCAGATACGTAGGTTTCTTCTAGTGCTGGGGTCTTGACATCGGGAGGGAAGGAAAGAATAAAGAGGACTCGTAGTTGGCAACGAGCGAGAACCGAGGTCTCCAGTACAAGTTCATGGTTGAACGTAACAGGAGGAGGGACAGACATAAAGGAAACGGGGTTGTGAGTTGTTCCCTTCTCTTAATGACTGCACTGTCGAGATGACACACAAGTTGCATTTCTCAGTGTACCACAGGAGCACAAAGTGGGACGTGAACTTTGCATGTCCTATGTTGCTTGTATTGAGCAGGATTTTGCTTGGATTTTTAACGATAAAAAATGTGACCCTTAGGTTTTGAAACTGTGACCACATCCTGAACGTTATCAGCATCACATGCCTGAACATTTCAGGTGCTCCTCACATTTCACGTTAAAGCTGATGAGTCTCATTTTCTGCATCGTCTCAATGCTATTTTACCTAACGACGTGGTGACAAGTTTGACGGGTTTCAGAAATGTGTCTAGGGGATATAACGTTAAAAGAATAAAGAGGACTAATGGTTAGGAGGAAGCAGGGGGGTCAGTGGCCAGCAGCTTCCGGCAGAGAGGACAACCAGTCACCGTGGGAACAGATGCAAAAGCGAGCGTGAGTGAGAAGAGGATGTACTCAGAGAGGTGAACCGCTGCTTTTGCAGGTGAAGTAGTTTCAGGAAATGACCAGGTCCAAGGCCTAGCATGGCAGTGAGTACCAGACACCTCGAGATCAGAGAAGGAGGTCAAAGAAAACGAGAAGGTCAAAGAATAGAGACAGAGAGGCCACGGTGTTTGGTAGATACTGAAACCCCCCAAGGGGACTGGGCTTCTAGTAAAGGAAGGTTTCAGTTAAGAGGCAGGGTGTTGTTTTTTTAAATACTGATTTTCATCAATTCTCTACCCCTTCAGTGAAAATGAAAATAGAAATCATCCGAAGCACAGAGAGAAAATAAGTTTTTGAGAAGAAGTGAACACAGACTCAATGGCCTGGGGAATGGAATCAAGTGATCTAATAAACGTAACTGAAATTCCAGAAGGAGAAGAAAGAGAAAAGAGACAGAAAAAGCTTTTGAAGATATAATGGCTGCAAAGTTTCCATATTTGATCAAACACATCAACCCACAGATTCAGTGAGCTTAGCGGACCCTGCAAAGGCTAAATATTAAAAAAGACACCTAGGCACTTCACAGTCTAACTGCTGAACAGCAAACATAAAAACCTTAAAAGAGGCCAAAGAGAAAAAAGACACACTACATACAGGAGAACAAAAGTGGCAGAAGGAGTGACTGACTTCTCATCCGACAATGGATGCCAAGAGGGGATATTTAAAGTGTTGACAACACGCTATCAACACAATTATTTATCCATGGAGAATGTCTTTCCCTGGATAATAAAGGTGAAATAATGCATTTTCAGAAAACGGAAGGTCAGAGAACTTGCTGCCAGCAGACCCAGATGTTTAGGCTCTAGGGAAGTAACACCAGATGTGACTTTAGATACATAGAAAAGAAGAAAGAATACAGGATGTTACTACAAGGATGTAAATAAAAAACTGTTTATATTCTTTAAATTTCATTTGATTGTTAAAACAAAAATAACAATGTATCATGATATCTGTAATGTATAGGAGTAAAATATAACAATACCACAAAGGTGGCAGGGGACGCAAAGTAAATTACATTGTTGTAAGAATCTTACATTATATGTGAAGTAGTATAAAACTAATTCAAGGTAGACTGATAAGGATACAACCATTAAAAAAAATACCAAAACTATTATATGAAAAAAACAAAAGAAGAAAATAAATAGAATGCAAAAATACTCAAGTAAACCCACTTCCAAAAAAAAAAAAAAAGCCAGGAAAAGAGGAAAAAAGAAAGAAACCAGAGGGAGCAAATAGAAACCAAGAGCAAGATGACAGACACAGCCAAACAACAACAATAATTACATTAGATATAAAGAGACTAAATAATTAAAAGAGAAAGATCATCAAACTGGATTAAGAAAAAAGATCCAACTATGCACTGTCAATAAAAGATGTATTTTTAAAGTCACAGAAAAATGAAAGCAAAAGGAGGAAAAAGATAAAAGATATGCAATGCAAACAGCAAGCATAAGAAAAAAACCAATGTGACTACTTTAATATCAGACAAAGCAGACTTAAAAGACGTATTGCCAGTGATGATAAAAAAATGAACACTTCACAGGAAGAAAAACCGAACAGAACTAAAGGGAGAAGCAGACAAATTCACAATCACAGCTGAAGAACTTAATCACCTCTTAGTAATTCACAGCACTAGACAAAACTCAGTAAAGATCTAGAGAAGATTTGAGAAACGGTATCAGCCAACTTGGTTCAAGTGTTGTTTACAGAGCACTTCACTTAACACTACACACACTTACACGTACCCAGGGCACACGGAACACTCACCCAGACAGACCGTAAAGTAGGCCACCAACTGAGTCTCGGTAAGTTTCCAAAGATTAAAGCACAGATGGCATGTTCTCTGAAGACACGGAATATTAAATTAGAAACCAGAGACATGTGACACCTAGGAAACCCTTAAGACTTGTAAATTACAGAACACACTTTTAAATAACCCATGAGGCAAAGAAGAAATCACAAGGGAAATTAGGAAACATTTCAAACTGAATGATGATTAAAATACAAAATAACAAAAATTTGAGGTCTGCATCTAAAGCAGGTTAGAGGAAATTTGTAGCTTTAAATATCTGTATTAGCAATTTGTGTTGATTTTAAAATATGTCTTCAAGTTCTTTGACACTATTCTCATCAAGAGGTGAAGAGGTACCCCCCAAAATCCCCCTCCCACTGATCACGGGCCAGCCTCAGCGACCAGCTCCTAATCAATAAGAGTCCAGGCAGAAGTTACTTCCAGGGCTAGATTATAACAGGCAAAAGGGCATAGACCTGGCTTTCTCTCAGGGCATGTGCCCTTGGGACCCAACCACCATTCTTTGAGGAAGCCTAAGCCACACGAAGAGGCGCGTGTGGAAAGTGCCAATGGCCCAGCCCCTGAGCTCCGCGCCAATGGCCAGCAACAGTTTACAAGCCCCCTGAGCAAGCGATCTTGCGAGGAGGACAGACCCTCTGTCCCATAGCTGATGTTGCACAGAGCAGATGTAAGCCATCCCTACTCAACCTTGCCCTAATTTCAGACTCATGAGCAAAACACATGGCTGCTGTTCTAACCATTGAGTTTTGGGGGGGTTCGATACGTAGCAATATACAATTGAAACAAGAAAAAGGGTTGAAATCGGTCATCTAAGCTTCCACTTTAAGAATCTATAAAAAGATGAACAAATAAAACCCAGGGCAAGTGGTCCTTTATAGAAATTTGCTGAACCCTCTTCTGATCAAGACACTCTTCAATGTAAATTCCTAACTTCTGACATGTATATGCATGAACACACACATGTACAGTTGACCCCTGAACAACGAAGAGGTAAGGGGTGCTGACCCCCCATTCAGCTGAAAACCCACATAAAACTTTTGACTCCCCCCCAGTTTGTTGTCCCTCAGTGTCCGCGGGCGTTCGGTCCAGGACCACTAGCAGACACCACAGATGCCCAAGTCCCCTGTATACAATGGCGCACATCATCGCAGTCGGCCCTCTGCACCTGCGGACCCCTGGCCGCAATCCAGAACAGCACAGCTGCTTGCTGAGAAGCATCCGCGTGTACGTGAGCCTGTTCGAGGGTCGGCCGTACATGTGCGCACACGTGTGTGTATACTTACGCGTTATGTTTGTGTACGTATGTTGTATCTATCCCCTAGCTTTGTCCACTGAAAAAGCCAAGAACAAAGACACCTCAGGAGCAATAAGCACCCTTAGCACCCAGACCTTGGTCTCTAAAAACGATCCACATCAAAGATATGAACAATTAGATGCTCATCAGCAGGAAGTGCTCTCCTGCAACTGTCCACACCTGATTATCTTAGGTGCGGACATTCCACGTATCCCAAGCATAGTTGGGATACTAAAACAACGTGCTCTAAGGACCCATAACTCCTTGTGTCACTAAAACAACGTGCTCTAAGGACCCATAACTAACTCACAACAGTCTTCATGCTACTAGAAAATTAATGTATCATGTTGGGGGGAGGCAGGAGAACAAAGGACGAGATGCAAAATACTCAGCACACAGAGCTGTTACCTGATTGGACTATAGGAGAATGTAGATGTTCATTCAGAGCCATGTTCCCAACGATACGCATGATGCTTCTCTGTACTTTCGGGCAGTCCTTGTGAAGCTGGTACAGCCTCTGAAGCAGTTGCAAGCCTCCATTTGCTTCAATTTTATCACAGTGTGTGGATATCTAGTACAATAAATTAATGACAGCTCACTTTATGTTATACGAATCCACTGACCAGGTGACACAACACGCTGATGGGGCAGCCAGGTGGCTCCTGCTCAAGGACAGAGACCCAGAAACACCCCAAACTCTCTGCTGATTTAAATAAGTATTCAAAGCCCTACCTACCCCCAAAGTGTTTCAAAATTACTGAAAAAAATAAGTCAAATCTCACCAGGACTTTTGAAGTTTTCATTTATAATGTCCTTCTATTTAGCTCTTGGTCGGGTATAACCCGACAATGCCATTATTACAGAATTGATTCAATGTACAGTGACTATTTGATTGGCTTAAAATGATCTTGAAACGGTTCTCTACTCTTGAGAAACCTGCCCCAGGAACTCCAGAGATAAGTAACATCTGCCCCACGTAAAACCACAGGTATGGGGATGGCCTAAATCTAGGAGGTGAAAATATTTTTTTAAGAGAAAGAGCAAGTAAAAATTAAAAAAAAAAAAAAGAAAAGGGATATGAATTTTTAATGAGAAAAGAGATATAAGAAAGCCAAAGGAAATATGTGTCATGAGGTAAGACAGGTGACAGAACTGACCAACAAGTCATTGCGGTCGGCCAAGGTCACCGGCCTGGCCTTTCCTCTTCCTATCACGAGTTTTACTCACTGGCATGACAACATGTCACACATAAGCAACAATTATTATTCTCTAAATTTTATTAAATTTTATCTGTTTCACATGATTTAAAAGTACACGTCTTAGACATACGCTGAGACACGTAATAACTTGAGAGGCTTCTGGAAAAGTACCTATTCTGGTCCACGTACTGGACTCTCTACGTAAGTTACATCTACGGCTTCAGCAGTGGGCTGCTGAGTCACGGAACTCGCTGGCTGGCCCACGTGCCCTTCTGTGGTCCAGCGCCCGCCTCCCAGCTCCACGGGGGGACCTGAAGAGGACCGCAGGGCACCACGCTTTCCAGCCATGTCTGCTGGTTCCCACATTAAACTGGACTGTTTAAATCTCCAGGGTGACGTTTCTCACGATGTGAAACAAACGACCTGCAGCAGCCTGGCCAGGGATGCCTGTGACATTGTGACATATGCAAATTCCCAGACTCCACCCCACCTCCAGTAATTAAAACTGCTAGAGGTGAACAGGAAATGTGCATTTTTAATGTGATTCCTGAGGAATTTTTATGCATTAATGTTTGAGCACTATAAAATTTGTTACTTTTTTCTTTTTAAAATCAAACTAGGATCACAGTAGAAAAGTTACCATAATGCCAAAAAGTTTAAAAATCATTTATAAATGCCATAGTTAAAATGTGGTTATTCAAGTATTTCCTTTTTTCCTATCTTGACATATCTTTGAAAGATATTTCAATGGAAATTAACTAACCAATAACTATTTGTAAAAAGGATCTGAGAAAGCCAGTGGCAGACGGCATAACTCAAAGGTCAACGCTGTATTTAGATAACAGGTGGCTTTAGGTGCAATTAAGATTAAAACGAAATTCGTATAATGTTGCTAAATCATGATTATCAATTTGAACAACTAAATGGGGGAAATAGCAGAAATTGAATATCCTTGTTTTTTTAATAAACAAGGACAATATCCCTTGAATGAACGTGTATCATTTTCTCAATGTGATCATAAAAGCAAAGCGCATTTGACAACGTGAGTTACCTCAGAATGTTTTACTAAAGCGTCTAAGCAGAACATTTCCACTGCGGCCGAAGGGACTTCGCCAAAGCTCTCAGCATAAGGAAGTCCGTTTCCTCCAAAACACCATAGGCCGCCCTGCAAGCGAGAGAACTGACTTTTACTAAAAAAGTGACTCATATTTTTGGTTAGATGAAAAAAAATCTCTATAACAGTAGTAGAAAACACTAATATGCAGGACTCTAAAATACCATGCAGGCTGCTGCTTACTAGAACAGAAAACATGGGATCATTCCTAGGAGAGCGATCTTTGAGCCTTACTTCTTTCCTGTGTTCTCTGATCTAAAAGTACAAAGTTCTAATGCACAATTTTTAACATCTGAGAAAAGCCAGGGATCTATCACAATGTTCCAGTGTCAGATTATGCTAGTAGATTCTACTTAGAGTCTATTCATTAAAATAATAAAACAAGTAAAAACATTATTAAAAAAATTAAAAGCAGTGATAACGATCGTTGACCTTTTAATTCCTCCCAGACTGAAAGTCAAGTTCATATAGAAGAATAAACAAGAATTAGGAAAAGTATTAAACAGAAGAGTAATGGGACCTAGTCCTAACAGATAAAAAAAAAAATTAAGAATAAATTGGGAAAAGAAAATTTCAACCCTTGCCCCAGATTAAGGGCTAATGTTACCAATAGGCAATCATTTCCTACAAATCAGTGAGAAAAATACCAACATTATGAAAAAACGAGCAGTGGTCTTCACACAAAGCTCTTAGGAAAGGGAACAGAATATTGCGTTGCTCTGTAACTCTTACTATGCCTTCCTATCTGCTGTAATATTGTTTTTCCGAGTTTAAACACGCTGGATCTCAGCGAGTCACACGAGTTAAATGGAGGAGGAACAAGGGGTGATCACTGGAGGTTATCCCTCCTCTCCCAAGGTCGAGAGTAAAGCGTGAGCTGGTGGGCTGTGGGGAGGAGAAATTTTTCTTAAAGATCTACCACCCCAACCTGTCTCCCCAAATCCTTCTCCCCACCTTACACCTTAGATCGCCTGACCGCTTTCTAACCTAAATGCTCCAAGGAAAGAAAGGGGTGAAGGAAGAGAAAAATGATCTAGGATTTCGTTTTTCTTGATCATTCCTTAAGTGGGAAATAAAAATGCACTTGCGATTTCATTCTTATTGTTGGCAAAGCTTGTGCACTATTTTTGAACTGGCAGAGTATGTGGCAGTAAGAAGCACAAGCAAAAAAGAATGAATAAAAACGTATAAACTCATGATGTGGTCACATGTATTATATTCCAATTCCTAACACACAAAAAATTACTGTCGTTGTATCACTAGATTAAGACATAGAAGATTAAAGAAATTCATAAAGATTTAAGAAGTGTCACACATCAAATTCTGTAAGTGCAACTAAAAAAGTTTCTTAAGGACCAATAAAAATGTATAGGAAAAGGTGAAGAGAGTGACAATGTTAAACACAATAATAAAAGGTAAAGTATAAAATTAAAAGGCAACAATAGCAAAGCCTAAGAGGAAAAATCAATCAAGTAAGTTACTGAAGAATTTATATCCATTTTATATGTTACTTATAGGTAAGAAGTAACAGACGTATAACTTCATTATGATAATCAAATTGAGACACAACATTACTATGAGCTAACATGGTATATTTAAAATGTATTTCAACAAGTTTGTAAGAGCCAAATGACTTAATACAAAAGGGATATTTTTTTAACCATATAATCAACATTTCAATTAAACATAAGCCTTAGTTACTTCTATTTTGTCTTTGTTATACAAAAATACTTTGATTCATAACAGAAATATGCCAATGTTATTTAAGCATGTACAAGCTGTGTCCAACCTAGCGCTTTTGGGAATGTTATGGTTCATCCATTCATTATTCAATAAATATTTATTGAAAGCATATTGTATATGAGGCACTGTATCTAGCACTGGGGAGATTACAGACTACTGGAAGAGAATAAGAGAATTAAATAAATAAATGAGCAAATAAATATATAAAAGAATTACAGAATGGGATCAAGGCTAGAAGGGCAATAAATAAAACATTTGGGGTCAAGAGGAAAGTCCCTCTGAGCAGCTGACATGCTGAGATCTGAAGGACAAGGAGGTGGCTGGCAGCCATGTGCCAAGCTGGAGACAGAGCATTCCAGGCGGAGGGAACGGAAGTAGATACACACTTAGCAAGTTCAAAGAATGGAGAGAGAAAGCCGGTGTGGCTGCAGCACACGGGGCGGGAGGGCTGGGGGAGTGGGAGGGACCGTCGGGGAGGTGGTGAAGGAACAGATTCCGGCAAGCTGAAGCCAAGGCCTGCAGAGAGGTGCGTCACCTGACCGTGACGACCTGTTCTAGAAACGCCCTGCTTTATCTCTGATACTTACACATGAGGAGCAGGTTTACCCATGACCAAAGTCGGGAGCAGGGAGGTGCAGGAAGTTTGCAGATGACAGAGATGAGTTCATTCCAGCAGAAGGGGTCCTCGACTGCACCACTGTGCACGCTGGGGGACCAGCAGCACCCAGGAAGCCCGCTGCACAGTCTCCCCTTCTGTGTAAGTGGCCCCACGTGTTTCCAAACCCTCGGGCATTAAAGAAACCGCCCGTCCCTCAACACTGCTGCTGGCGCTTTAACTCAGTCACGACGCATCGCTGCGCTCACACGGACCAGGCCAGAAGCCCCTTGATGCAAGGGCCCCAGACCCTGAGGGCTAAGCTGATTTTGGAGAGAATTTGGGACACTGTAGGGGAAGATGATAATACTGGAATTGCAAGATTTTAGCTGGCATGTCCTTAGGACGAGACCACAAAAGCTTCGTAACGGCAAATCATTTCAGTGTACTGTACCCACTGTTCTCGTGACTGGGCAGTGTGCCATATGAGATCAAGAAGAAATCACAATCCAGCATGTCTAAACCTCTGCATCCCTGGCTGCTGTCCTAGGCTCTCGGTCACAGGCACCCAGGGTCCCCTGAGAGGGTCAAGCTGGGAACACACTGTCTGTCTGTCTGGATGGTAACAAAACCAAACGACTAAAACCTGGATCCTGACATCGGGAGGGACTCGCCTTGCTGGTAACATGTGGGACGGAGGAAGACCGAGGACCACCCCTGCCTGTCCCCCACCTCCCACGGGAACTGTCAGCAAACGTGCAGGCACACATCGGGGGCTGCCAAGGTGCCAGCTGCGGTGGTAGTGACAGTGAAGCAGAGAACATGCAAGTTCATAGCAGCATTATTCCTAACAGCCAAAAAGTGTAAGCCACCAAAATATCCGTCAGCTGATGAATGGACAAGATGTGGTCCGTCCATACAGTGGACCAGCACTGGCCCTAAGAAGAAATGGAGTGCGACCTGAATGAACCTTGGAAACGGTACACTAAACGCAAGGAGTCTGACACAAAAGGTAACGTTTTGGAAGATACCACCGACACGAAGTGTCCGGAATAGGCACATCCATACCGAGAGGGAGTGGGTTAGTGGCTGCCAGGGCTGGGGGACGGGGTGGAGGATGGAGAGTGACTGATAACGGTTCGGGTGTCCTCCCGGAATGCCGAGGATGTCCTGGCATCAGACAGCCGTGACTCTGTGAGTATACTAAAACCCCACAGAGTACACGTTTTTAAAGGGTGAATTTCATGAAATGCAAATTATATCTCAATAAGGCAGTTACTTTTTTTTGAACTAGCTGAATTGGAAATATCATCATAAACTGAAGTAAAAGGTAATTGTTCTGCTCCGCTGTTAGGCAGGTTGGAGCCCCGGGGGTCACCTGCTCGGCCTACACAAGCACCCCCAGTGCCTGGGTCTTGGACCCCGATACCATTCTCCTCCTCTCTGCTAAGAAGAACCAGATCTCCCTGGAGGAGCAGCCAATTCACGTTGTCGGGCAGAGAGAATTAAGAACGAGGGACACCTCACTGTCAAATAAGAAAACAGGTGCTTTCACAGCCACCCTGGGGACAGAATTTAAAAAGATAATGAGGCTAACTTACAGAAAGGGCTCTGGTGACCAGGCAGTGGCATTCTGAGCTTCCAAAGGAAAACAATGGCATCGATGGAGCAATTCCAAGACATGGCCCAAAGTGGTAATTATATAAAGTGTACTGCAGAAGCCACAGCTACCGGTTTGTCCCTAACCGCTCATAAAAAAGGGAAATGAGAAAATGACAAACCATTCAATTGGTAAAAGAATACTGAATACTACGATTTGTTTTACTGATACTTTCTCCTAAATAAGTAGATTATAGAATTATTATAGTAATAATGACTCGAGTGTTTTGATTTCTCTAGGAAATACATATGAGACATTTTATAAAGAAAAACATTTGCTGAAATGATACCAAAAGAGCATTAGGATTCAGGAATAGCCCTCCAGTGTGTCTAGAACATCACACCCAGAACACTTAGTCCATCTCATCACCAACCCTAGGGGCAGCCACGCTGGTAAACAAAGGCCAGTCCACGCCTCGATCACAAAAAGTAAAGGGCTCGGATTTAACAGGCAGTGGGAAGCCACCAGAAGGGCTTTAAGCAGGAGCATAACCGGATTTAACTCATGCTTTTAAAAGAGATCACTCTGGCTACTGTGAGGACAGGGAACTGGGGAGAGTTAGAGCTTGATGTGGTGTCTACAGCTTAGAGAGGTGATGGAGATGTGATGAGGATGCTTTCTGGATCCAGCAAGACAGTGAACTTGGCTTCTAGAGAACCCTCCCACGAGAAAGATGCTTGGTAAAATATAGTAAAAGCTATTGTAAAACACAGCCAGGTTCTAAAGAAAATACAAAGGAGAAATAAAGGGACCCCTTGGGTGCAGAAGCGGTTAGGCACACAGCTGATGCTGTAAAAGGTTTGCTTGCAATGGGACTTCAACATCTGCTCAGCGCAGGAGAGGCAGTTTTGGGTCTTACACTCTGTGGGAGCGAGACGTGAGGTCCCCCTATCAAGGCAGGGCCCTGGAAGGGTTGCCTCCTTTCTCTAAGAGGATTTAAAAAGACTCTGCCCACCAGCCCATGAGAGCAGCAAGAAAGTCGGTTTCTGCTTAGGCTTTGGGTGAGACATCCCAACCCTAAGACTATGCTATTTATTGATGTATCTGAATTTACACTCCCTATGTGCTACAGAAATTCCAAACTAAGGAATTAATACAAAAAACTAGTCCTATAGCAGTGAACTCCCGCGGGATCCAACAGAAGCATACACAAAAATTGCTCTGTAGAGACAAATTCAGAATCCAGAGTGCTTGGGGTGCCTACAGAAAACCATCACTCTGGCTAAAGACAAGCTCGTGGTAAAAACGCATGAGCCGTGCGAAGCCACAATCTAACCTAAAGGAGAGTCAGTGTCACCCCAACGAACTGAAATAATACTGACTCTGAAAGAGACTTTAAAATTGTTTCCTAAGTGAAAAAAATAAAAGCCAGGATGAAAGAACAGGAAACTATGAAAGAGATGACAGTGGCCGGGACCTTGTGGCTACAGTGAAGAGGGTGAAACAAATGAATTCATTTTTGAAAAGAGAGCTTATAGGATCTGCTGATGAGCTGGACATGGAAGAATCAAGAGCTCGTATCTTCTGCATAAGCAAATAGGGGGATGCTACGGCATTTACTGAGTGAAAAAGACTAAAAGAGGAAGAGCTGAGTGGGGGAGGGCGGGCTCACATGCTAAGCTGGAGATGCCTGTCACACATCCAAGCAGAGATGCCTCGCGGGAGGTTAACTATTCAAATCTAGAGCTCAGGTTAGAATGCAGGACTAGGGGTGTCAATGTAGGCATCAGCAGCGTACAGGCGATACTTAAAACCTTGTAGATTACCATCTGTCATTCTTCAAGATGTAACCTCAGAGTTAGCTCCTGTGAAGTCTTAAACCTCAGAGTAACCTGTATGTCTCTTACACACTCTGTGACTTTATTTACCCGTCTTGCATTTTTTTATCCTAAACACCTAGTCCAGTGCAGGGCACACAACCAGAAGTCAGTCTCTCTGCTTGCTTCTTGAATGAATGACTGACTATTCTAAGGTTCTAAATGCGGGCCCCTGGCACAGTATCTCGAAGGAGTGGACACCCCAGCATACCACTGAATGAAGAGGTGAGCTAACCTTCTGAGCTGCTAGACTCTGACTGCTTTCGCTCAGAGCCAAAGATGTAAAATACTGGATACACTCGTCCAGCTCCGCTTGAGGCAAAGAAGCCAGCAGGTGTCTGAGCTCTCCCTCAATGGTGGAATCCTGAAATAAAAGGAGAGAAATCCTTCCTGACTAAGCTCGACGACTGGGCACAACAGAAAGTACGCGAAGAATCAAAGCCCAAAAAGCAACAACAAAAAAACCCAGATAAAAACCCAGTGTTACCACCACCCCCAGGCAGACAGAGGGTCATTCAGTTTTGAATTCCAGACTTTCGTGTCTTCTTCCTTTCAAACTGAAAGACCTGCTGCCAAGTACAGCTCAAGAGTTTCACCTCAGAGGCTGCCTCACATCTTGACTCAAAGTCAGTTATTATATTCTTTCTAACGAAAGTCAGCTTTTGAAATCCAGAACTTGCTACTGATTTTCCCTAGTAGCTTACCTCTAGCTTATCTGTTTTCTATTTTTCAACAACTGATAGCAACTTTTCAGATTTTCATTTCCTAGTCGAGGTTCTCAAGAAACATGCTCTGACATAGATGTTAGTGGTTAACAACTGATATCCGTGTGTATTAATATACTAAGAACGACATGCAGTGGTTCTCCAGCTGCTGTTTTGCACCCCAGGAAACATTTAGCAATATCTGGAGATGTTTTTGGTCGTCACGACTTGAGGCTGCTACTGGCATCTAGGGAGCAGAGGCTGGGGATGCTGTTAAATGCCCCTACGACGCACAGGACAGCTTCCAACAACGAAGAATTATTTGGCCCCAAGTGTCAACAGTGTTGAAATTGAGGGAGACTGATCTAACGGCAACCTGGGAGCAAAGGAACAATTCATGGAGGCTATGAAGTCACCCTCTGCTGTGCGAGACTCTCGGTCCCCAAAAGGGGAGAATAACACAAGAGACTCAGCATCTCCTAAAGAATCAAGAAACCTTTGTATGGAAAATACAATTTCAGGTACATAAAGTTTACCTGCTTGTGATAGGTAGCCAACAAACTACTTTCTGAATATTTATTTTATGCCCAAAGTGAAGATCGTATGTTAAACTTTTCTCACTCACTGAATTATTTGATTTACTTACTTCTTTCAAAGACGGCAAAGGAGGTGGTCGGAGGAAAAAGCGAAGATCACTCTCTTTGCTTCGAGCCAAACCAATGAGAGTTCTCAGATCACAGGCCTGGGCGATCGTCCTGTACTGGTAATCTATTGTCAGAGCATACTGTCAGCACCCACATGAGCTCGGGAATGGTTTCAAGGATTAAATGAACATGCTACGTGAAAGCACTCTAGCTTTTACATTACGAGTTTGTAATTCAAGATTTCTCAAGTATTTTTGTTCACAACTCCAACATCAATAAGCTAAATATCCAGCATTTTCCATATCTGATCTCACAATTCTCCCCAACATTTATCTGGGGACAATAGGGGATGAAACTCAAATGTGAGAACTGATAGGTCAGAACCAATTTAACGCCTCCTTCTGTAAAATAACCGTGCTGTTCAAGAGCTGTTGTGATCACCGCTCCGAACGCCCGAGGCTGTTTTCGCATCCATGACTGAACCACTCCACTCTTTACGTATTGCTAGAGACCGAATGTCTCTGTCCCCCCAAATCCATATGACCAAACCTAATCCCCAACGTCACGGTATTTGGAGGAAGGGCCTTTGGGAGGTGATTAGGTCATGATGGCAGACACCTCATGAATGGGGTAAGAACCCTTAGAGAAGAGACCTCAGAAAGACCCAGTGTCCCTTCTGCCCCATGAGGACACAAAGAAAAGATAGCCAGCTATCAGGTCCTCGACAAACACCAAATCTGCTGGCACCTTGACCTTGCATTTCAGGCCTCCTGAACTGAGAGAAATAAATTTCTGTCGTTCATAAGCCACCGGCCTGTGGTATTATGTTATAGTGGCTCAAGGAGACTGAAACATGTATCAGGTCAAAACTCCAATTGCTGACGCGGACATCCCTTTTACAAACAGCAGCTCAAAACCTGGGCAAGCTCTTCAAGAGCAAGTGGGCAACTTTTCAGAATATACACGCCTGGGCGCCAACCCTGATTTTCCTGACACAGTAAGTCTGGAATAGAGTCCTGGGAGGCAGATTTTAAAAAAGATTTTTATTTTAAGTCTACCATTAAAAAATTTATATTTATAAGTTATTATAACTCTGGCTGCCAATCAATCAACTAACTTGTATGGAGGCACAGATCTTATTCTGAGACTTTTCTTTGAGAACATTATTATAATTTTTTACCCTTTTTTATGACTCTATTAACAAAGTGTGCATTGGTCTCTGTACTAAAATCAAAGCAGACCTGAGCTCTCGATCGTGTATTTTTACTGCAAAACTTGAATTTTAGATACGATTAAATATTTTAAATACCCCTTAAAAGTGATATATGCACATAAATCAGATACATCTGACTGATTAATGAGACCCAAATCAGATTGTCAAGCAAAAGCAAATATAATTGTAAGATGCAGCAAGCAACTAAAATAAATATATTTCACTAAATAGGAACCGAAAGAAAATGCGGACACAACCTGAGGCCATAACAGAATCCAGAGCTCCTTCCAAGAGTCTCTCTAACCGAGTGAGACTCCGTCCTGGTGCAAAGTCGCACCAACGTCCCCGCCGCAGCCTGGGCTGCTCTTACCACACACGTCGGGGCACCGGGCCAGCGGGCTGTCACGGGGTTTCTCTTTCTAATGTCCGGAAGGATTTGTAACGTATTTAAAGATCGCCTGACTTCTCCTTCTTTAACGCCTCACTCCCTTCTCTTTCCCACGAGAAGCGGCGCGCGGCGCGCGGGGCGGGCGCGCTCACCGTGCCAGTGCCGAGCCGCCAGCATCTCCTGCACGGCCTGCATGCGGGCCGCCCTGTCGTCCGAGCGGCTCTTCCGCAGCAGCAGCCACACGGCACAGTCGTGGTCCTCCAGGTCAACCGTGCTGAACGTGTCTGCCCGAGAGAGAGAGAGAGAAGGGCGGCATGGCCACTGTGCACACACCGTTCGTTCAGCGTGGCGATTTGTAAGTATGTGGAAATCCGTGATAGGAGAGTTCAATCTATTTCCAGGTATTGAGAATAAGTGATAGTGTATTCTCAGCTGCCATTTCTTTTAATGTTGATTCTGTGTGGTATCTATGTGCTTTTGTCTTATAGACCATCTTGCTTTTACTATGGTCTTTTTTTTTTCCCCTACCACAGCTTGATTTTACAACTGTTATTTTGCCATTTTTGCTCAATCGATATGCCTGTGTCTATATATTTTTTAAACTATATGAAAAGAAATGGCAAAATAATGACTTTTACCTTTCATAGTTCATGCTGTGTCTCCTAAGAATAAGCCTGCGTTCACCCATATAATCACAGTGCCATCATAATACCCAAGAACACTAACAAAACCCTTCCAAAATCATCTAAAATCCAATCTAACTCCATATTCGAATTTCTCCAATAGTCTCCAAAATACCTTTGTTTTTTAAAACCGGATTTAATTAAGTCTCTTTGCTCTCTCCTAATTCTAGAAAGCACTCCCACCCTTTCTTTTTTATGCCAACTTTAGAGGGTCTGGTAAGCTCTTTTCTGGCTTGCTCCATATTACAGAGTCTCCTGCCTGTGAGATCTACATGTTTCATGCAATATTCTTATCATGAGAAAGCATTAATACTACTAATAAAATAAAATATTTTTTTAGAAGTCCTCTAATAAATTTTAAATTTTAAAGTGGGTGTATTTCATCTCAATATTTATTTACAAATAGCTAACAACCAACCATGAAAGAAGAAAACTGTCCAAGGCATTAAGCTCTTAAAATTAAATATAGCAAGAGAATACTGTTGCTTAACTTTCCAAAGCCATAACAAATGTTAGTGAAAAATATCTCAGGTAGATCATCAAATGACTTTCTGTTTACTGATAAGGATTCCCAAGCAAATGCTAGATACTTACCGGCAAATGGACCCTGTAGTATCTTGGCTGACATTGCCAATACTTTCCTTACTGCTTTGTGAAGCTCTTTTCTTGCCTGGTAGAAGAGTCCTAAAGTGATTACAATGGAAATAAAACTAAGTATGTACTCTTCATGCTAAGCCCCAATACTTCAAAGAGAAATCTCAAAAAGAAAATACAAAATAGCATCTTTTTGTTATTGTCACTATCAAAGCAATTAAAACATATGGGAATACAGAGCTCTAAATCCCAAAAGAAAATTGCTCTCCAAGTCAGGGAAAAAGTAAAAAACAGAACAAAAACACTAGCCCAAGCTAACAAAAATCCTCATACACAATCTAGGATTAGCTACATTCAGGAAAATGTCCCTTAAAAATAGTCCCTATATTTACTGGTTAAATCGTAAGCTGTAAAAATTACCTTTGTGATTGAAATTGTAACACCGTAAGAGCATGCTGAAATATAGCAAGGTGAAATAATAACAAACACAACAGGAGAGCGAGGAGACCTACAGCTCGCAGGCGGGAGGAGCAGAGCCTGCCCCATGCCAGGATCGGAATGGGCTAACAGCACGGGCGTTAACACGCAGCTCTGCGTGGTGACTCACCGGACTGGCCCTATCTTAATGAAAAGATATGCCTCTGCGTTAAAATTTAACGATCACCAAGCAATTGCCTGAGTCCCAAGTAGGTTTCCATGTGACTGACAACAAAGAATATTCTGACTAGTAAAAACAGGTTTCCCAGCCTCTGTGACAGATTTTTTTCCCTCTGTAAGTTAGTTGGTGTTCATATTTACGAATGCATCTCATGAGTTTAGTGTGCATGAATAAAATCCCTGACATCAGAAACATCTCCCAGCTAAGTGACGAAATCATGTTTTATGCTGGCCAAACGGAGGGCCAGGTGTGGACTCTGGGTTTAGACCAGAACAGCTGGCTGGCCTTCCCTTAATATAGGAGAGCTGCAAACTCGAGTTAAACATAAAAGTCTGAAATTTGGGCTTCAATTAATTCTTTAGGGGCTTGCTTCTCACACGGTGTGGTGATTATCTTAGAGTTAGCTGAACCTATCTCATTACCACTGTGTTTTAGATATTCATTTCTAAAATTCAATAACTAGCTTCCATTTTTTCACAAAGATGGAAATACTTCACTATAAACTTACCATAATTGTCTCTCTTATCCATAGGAACTGTGTTCACATAAATGTATGACTTCATTTTTTCTCTCTCTACCACTTGAGTATCTAGGGTCACAGACTTCTTCAGGGCCAGAGCCTCATAGGTAAGAAATAACGAACCTCTTAAAAAGAAAGAAAAAATTCACCATAAACATATGATCGAAATGTAACACAAGAGTCACTCGTCATCTTTTCATAGTGAACGTTTCTTTCTCCATTGGGACACATAATACATATACAGTAATGTGCATATACCATATGTTACATTTGTATGTACGTGCAAAATATATGTCCAAAGGCAAACACGTATTTCGGTTTAACAAGTAAAATTAAAAAGCTACAGCTACATTTACCCAGGCAAAAACCAGAACTTCTAACAGTACCCCAGAGCCCACGGTGTATCCCTGCCACCTCTTGGTCCTGACTCATTACCTCATCTCTATGGCTAATTATTATTCTGACTTTATCATAGTAATACCCCTGCTTTTCTTGACAGTTTAGCATCCACCCATCCTTAAACAAGAGCTTAGTTTGTCTGCCTGTGAACGTCACAGGAATGGACTCACAACAGATGTATGCTTCAGTTCGGACCTGTTTGTGAGAGCCATCATCAGCGCTGTGCACAAACCCAGAGTCCGTGCGTCTGTATTTTCATACGGTACGTGGTTCATCCACTGAACGATGCACGCTGACTTATTTATCCTTTCTACCACAGGCGGGCATTTAGGGACTTGCTAGTTTCAGTCTATTACAGACGACACTGTTACACACCTCATACAGCTATGCTGTACACACAGGTGTTTGTGTTCCTCCAGGGTACGTATCTAGGAGAATTACAGACTTCCTGACAGCATACATATTGTTCAATTTACAACATAATGCCAAAAAGATTCAAAAAGATTCGCCCACGTGTACTCCCATCACCAGCATAAAAGTTCCTCCTCTTCTAAGTTATACCTAATGACAATTTCTAAATGTGACATACAATGTTGTTTGCTGTGTACCCCCAAACGAAGGATTTTTTCTTCTCATCAGATTGCCCTGCACACTCCCTAAATCCACACACCAAGGCTGCACTGCCTGGATTTAGAGCTTATGAACGTTAGTTACACTAAGCGTCCTCGGGGCTTCCCACCCCAAGGCGAAAGCACGGAAGACAGCAAGGCCAGACACTGGCCTTCGCCAGAGGAAGAGAGAAGACTCAGGAGAGTCCTCTCCTCTCCAACCGAAATAAATGCCCATCAATAGACGCCATCATTCATGTATGCAATGGAATATTACTCAAAAAAAATTTAAAAATAAAAAAAATAATAAAATAAAATAAAATAAAATAAAATAAAATAAAATCCTACCATTTGCAACGACCTGGGTGGACCTAGAGGTTATTCTGCTGGGCAAAGTAAGTCAGAGAAAGGTATATACCATATGACTTCACTTACACGTGGAATTTAAGAAACAAAAAAGCACACACGAATCGAAAGCAGATTCACAAATACAGAGGACAATCTGGTGATGGCCAGAGGGGAGGGGGGTTGGGGGCTGGGAGAAAGGGGTGAAGGGTTAGAGAAGTACAAATCAGTGGTTGAGAGCTGGTCGCGGGGATGGGGAGCACGGCGCAGGGGGTGCAGTCAGCAGTAATGTGACGGCTGGGTGGAGAGCCGGAGGGAAGAGAGTCATCAGAGAGATTGTTTCATAAACTACGTAAATGTCTAACCAATGTACTGTATATTTGAAATTAATACTAACAATAAAATAAAATGCTTAAAAAAAAAAGAATCCTTTTCTCTCTTGGGAATCTACCTGAACAGCCTAAAAAAAAAAAAAGCTAATGTATTCAGTATTTTTACAATGCTTTCCATGAAAGACAAAATTCTCTACTAGAAATTGTGTGATTTCTACTTGTATTTGTGAGTATAACTGTGATATAAACAAAGAAATTGTGTTACAAAAGAGTACTCATTTATCTTTTGCCTAGAATAAGTCAAAGGGAAAAATCATCTAAATACATTTTGCTTTTAGATGATTTTTCCCTTTGACAATATCATGGAGAAATTTTATATTTGGATAAAACGCCCAATATACCTCCTTTATCATTTTAGCATTTGAGTTGATTTTATATTTATACTAGTAAAAAAGAGTATTTGTAACAAAAACACTAGAGCAGTATTAGACATACATTTAACATATATATATATATATATATATATATATATATATATCCCCCTCTAAGAAAGGGGAAAGAAAAAAGAACGAAAAATAAGTTTTGAGCGTCGCTTCATTCATTAAGCACGCACCTTTTCCATAGCGTGTGGTGGCTGTCTCAGTAGGCCTCATTTCCTTTCATAAGAGTTTGATCATGACTTAAAATATTTTTCAAAACTAGTTTAGACTACAGTCAATCTTTACCTTCTTCACCTACATTAGAACCTAACATGTGATTTTAAGCATGTGAAAACGAATTAGTGAGTTCCCTGCTGTAGCTAGCAACAGTGCCAGGTGGGCAGAATCCCCATTACACACTTGGACCCAAGAGAAAACAACGTTCAGAAGGGAGAGTCACTGGACTGACAGAACATTGAAGTGGTAGAGCCAGTGATTAACCAGTGACGAATCCACCTAATTCCGAAACCTACACCCTTTTTGCTACCTGTAAATCACTTCCACTGAGATTTCGAACAGTCGATAAGGGTGCCGATTAGTATTTGCAGTTGACACTTACCCTAAAATAAGCGATCCGGTTAACTTTATTATATTTCCTTCAAAAAAGAAAAAAAAAAGTCAATGTGATGAATTATATTTTAAAAATATAATGGGAAAGAGGCAACACTGTTATATCTCTACCTATATCATACGGAATTGGATAAAAAGTTATGGATATCTTTCCATAAATAAAATCAGTTGCTATCAACCCATGGCTTCCAATCCCCAGATATAAACGAATGAACCAATAAGCGCTGGACATAAAAATACAACCGATATTTCATATTCGTTCTCATTTCGCACTCATTCTCCCCTTCCTCCACCGGCTACTAGGCCATCCCCCTGCAAATCAGCGAGACACCAGCTCTGTGGCACTGCGGGTGCTGCCAGGCTTACCGTGCTGCCACTGAACGCGACCCCCAGGGACCTGACCGCCCTTCTGACCCTTCATTCACGACCAATTCAATACCGGAGAGGGGACAATTCTTTCCGCCCCTACGAAGACTGCAATGTTGAGGGACTGTTTGGCAGGTGGACACACAGCCCCTTCCCAGAGTAACGATGTCATAACTGGTGGTTAAGTACCACGTGGAGACAGCCCTGTTTTAAATACAGGTTACACGCTACAAGTTTACTTGTAATTTTTCTGTTCAGAACTTGGAAAAACCTTTTTTGCTGTTAAAAAAAAAAACAAAAACTAGAGCTCTCTCCTTGTGCCACCCAAGACGCCGAGAGAAGGCCAGGGGACGGAAGGTGGCCCGCGCCCCTGCTGCGGAAGCAGGAGGCCAGGAAGGTGGCAAATCCACCGTCTGAGAAAAGGCCCAAGAATTTTGGCACAGGACAGGACATCTGGCCCCAAAGGGCCCTCACCCGCTTTGTCCAACGGCCATGCTACACGCGGCAAAGGGCTGCTCTCCACAGGCGCCTGACAGTGACTCGTGTGATGAAGCGGTTTATCTAGGCTGCCGGCCGCCAAACTCAAGTGCCTAAGCTGGCGCCCGGGCACAGACCAGGGACAGCGCACGGGAAGCAGAGGTCGTTGGCACGGGCTGAGGTAACAGCTGCCGGCAAAAGGGATGTCCCCGCCAGGAGGCCACCTGTCCTCCGAGCGGGAATGAACACTGCCCCCACTAGGCGGAGAACAAGAAGGCTCGGCTGGTAGTGCCTGGACATGCTGTGGATCCCATTGCCTGTCCCCGCCTGTCCCCGCCTGTCCCGTGCCGTGAGACGGGGGTTCCCCACGGCATCATCCAGGGGAAGGCCGGGCTGGGGCGCCTGGCCCACGGGAAGACCTGCGTCACCGCTGCCTTCGCAGGGGTCAGCCTGGGAGACAGGGAGCGCTGGCTAAGCCGGTGGGGTACCACGGGATCCGCTGTCGCCGGGGACGCAGTGTCCGGGGCTTACACTCGGCAGCTGGCACTGCCGAGCTGGAAAAGGCAAAAGCTAAAGAACTGGCCACTAACCGGGGCCAGGTGTACATGGTCAAGTTTTCTGTACATCAAGGTGATAAAAATTCAATTTCAAAAAAACAAAACAAAACAAAGCAACTCCCAGTGGCAGACACAGCTAGTTGCCTATCGATACACCTAAGCCCCTGAATCCTGACTAACACAGCCCAAGTCCCATCCAGTTCTCACAGCCCTTGGCCGCCAGGGCAGGTCGTACAACATAGCTGTAACCAGCCACATACAGATGGACGTCTATGGGGAGGGGACCCCCCCGCCAAATAAAAAGACAACGCCTCAGGAGATGGCTTCAGCCTTTCTGCCTTCTTGATGTCCAGGGATTCGGCAACTATCTTGTGACCATGAGGACACTAAAGGTAACAGAGCAGGAAGACGAGAGAATTGCTAACCTGCAATTCCTGCCCTGTCTCTACCTCACTTCCTGTTATGTAGGAAAGTGAAAACTTCATTTAAGCCACGGTACTCAAGTTTCTTCTACATGCACAGAACACAACCTTAACTTCATAGATTACCCATGACGCTCTGGGACTGCGGCCAGCCCGCAAAGAATCTACGTTACCTATAATTTGGTGGCAGTACAGAGGTAGCCCTGCGCTCAAGAACACATCTCCCCTCCCTCCGGCAACAGAGAACTCTCCCCAGCCGACCCCACTATGCATCCAGCGAGGGAGATGAACGTCCCTCCCAAATCCACGACCTAGTGGCTCCAGAACAGGGAGAGGACAGCTCCAGATCCGCAGGGATGGGATCAGAAGTTGTGACACCGAGCTTCCTGACCGTGCAACTGCTCTGGGGCGTTTTCACTCTGAGGTGGCTTCCCGGACGTCCCCCCGTCACCCCGCGGGCCACGGAGCAGCCAGCTGCCTTCTCTGCTGCCACCGCCGTTACTTCTTCCCAGGATGCCTCTCATCCCCCGGACCCTGGGAACAGAAGTCTCACAGCCTTTCCTCCTACCCGAAATTCACTACTCGAGTTTGTTCTGCCGGAAACGAGGGGGGAAAGCTCCATTCTGTTCCTACTCCTCTTTTTATACTTAAAATACGGAATCACAGAGTTTTCTAGATGAAAAGGATCTATCCTCAGAACATCTATTGTAAAGATCAAAAGGAAGCTCCAGGGAACAGGGACTTTGTGTTAGTCAATGCAGGCGTACCTCATACCTCGTGTCATTGTACTTCACTTTGTTTTTATATGTCGAAGGCAAGAACCTCCACCGGCAAAAAGATTACAACTCGCTGAAGGCTCAGATAATGGTGAGCATCCTTTAGTGATACTATTTTTAATTAAGGTATGTACACAGACACTAGCATAGTAATACTGCATGCTCAATAGACTACATATAGTGTAAACGTAACTTTTATATGCGCTAGGAAACAACAAATAATTCACGGTTCACTTTACTGCAATATTTGCATTACTGCGGTGGTCGGTTACGGAACCCGCAGGACCTCTGAGGCACACCTGTACTGTACCTCACGGCCTAGGCTAGGATAGCACCTGGCACAGAGTCGATAATAAATAAATATTTGTCAAATGAACAAAAGATGATCCAGGCCAATCTTCTCATTTCACAAAGAGTAATAAATAAGGTAAATAAAGATTTGCAAATAAAAACAGATCAGGGCTAGATCCTAAGCTCCTGTAACGCAAGCCCGCCATCCTCCTTGCTCACCACTGATTTCCCAGAGCCTGACACAGGTGCCTGGCACTGTTTCCTCAGGAGCTTAATAAGCATGCAGTGATGCTTAAGTTGACTTCAGCAGGATGAGTATGAACCTGACAGGAAATACAGGGCAGGGAAAAGACTCCCCAGAAAAAGGAGATGAATGGCTCTGGACCATTAGTATAGAAAAGACATACACGAATCTGAGGCTTATCATGGGTTGCAGTCCACGGGTTACCACCCCGGAAACAGGCCACTGCTGCTGTAAGAAAATATTAAATTGTACTCACTGATATCTTTCCAGTACGTGCTGCTTCTTGGCGGAGACGTTGAGGTTCCTATTCTTCTGCAACAGATGACACAATAAGCAGCCAGGGACATGCTGTGTATTTAGAACAATTCAGCATCTAATTAAAAACATTTCTTTTAAGCATAAGACTATGTCGCAATCACAGTGGATTGTTTACAGAGTTAGATTTTTCAAGATAAGGAAGCAAACTTTTCAATGAAAAAAAAATGTTCTCCCCTTAAAAACTTAAAGCTGACTTATTAGAATAATATTTTGCTAGTACTTGGATTATTCTTCTTCAAACTGTGTCTAATTGTGAACAATGCTTAGTGGGAAACTGGAAAACACAAGATTATTAATCAGAATATCAATATAGGAATTAAAATTTTTTCACATCTTTTAAAAAATACACATACGGGTAGATATTTATATGTACCTCTGATGACTGAAGGCCCTACAGAAATGAAAAGCAGCTCTAAATGGAATATATACTTAGAACCCATTGAAGCATTTAGCTTTTCTTCATCGTCACGATGGTACCCAACATTGTTTAAAATCTTTGAAATTTGTTAATTGTTGGCATCCTTTCAAAGAATGGTTGCTCCACTATCGCATCAACTGAGTAAAGATGATCTAATTATGATGCCATGGTTTCTAGCACAACTCGGTATTCTAGAATCATCTCAGATTCTCTTTGGATAAGATACTTTTTTCTTTTTCTTGAGAGACTCGTGTGAGAAGTGGTCCTTTGTTTAACATATAAAAAACTTGGAGCAGCTTTATAGAGATGAGTGGCAAATGACTCGGTGTACACATGTAAGAAATACGTTAGAGTTAACACAAAATAAAAAGCTTTTAATTTATCCTGTGTTTCCGATACATCAACTGATGACTAAGCAAACTCGTTGAGGCAAGAGGCAAACTTGTAAAGGCCACCGTTTCTTATTTTCTCACTTGTTTAAGGGGTTGCTGCTACTTCTCTTTGAGGCATAGGGACAGTGATAAAAAGGATATAAAAACAGCAATGAAGTAGATGCTCATAAAACCGGGGCAGAATGCAATGCAAACTCCTTTGAGTTTGGGTATAGATTTGCATTTTAGTTACTATAGGAAAACTTGACTAAAATACAAATGCAGAGCAAAAATGCCCTGCTTCTTTCAATCCTCACTCCTGCTATGAAGCGGTCAACTGTATTACACAAGTATTCTTTACTATTACTTCTCTGGCCAAAAGACCTTCACTGTCACCTTAAACGCACCTCCCCGGGCAGGCTTCCCTCCCACCGAGTCCTGAGTATAAATCTGAGTACACCGGAAATGCACTTCCTAACCTTATTACCTGGATGTCCTCAGCTGACATCACTGGTCCTTGCTCGCAGCTTTCTCCAGAATAAATGTCTCCAAGTTTGTTTCAACTCTGTCTCGATTTCCAGTTCACCTGCGCTCCAGCCTCGACACACCTTCCACCCCTTGCCTTTCCAGGAATGAGCAGCCCGGCGCGTGGCTCTCCTTCCTTCCCACTCAGCCTCCACTCTGGGCATCACTTCGCCCTCCGCCTGCTCCCCCACCACCCTGGGACCCTCCTCTTTCTACGACACCTGCAACCCTAACCTGAAAATGTGCTTTCTCCGTGCCTACCCCCGGACAGCCCAAATGCGGGTCTAGGGGAAAGACGATGGGGAGTGGGGTCTCAGAATGAGCTTTACTGCCCCTCATCAGGTCTCTCCTCCCCACAACGACTGCTCTCAGCCATCCACATCTCCGCCCAGCCTCCCACCCTACCTCCGGCCCTCTCAAATTAATCTCGTCTCTGATTTCACTCTGAAAATTAAGACTGAACTCCCTCAACTTCTGCCCCCATACCTTCACGCAGGGAGAGATCCAGGTACGAGGGGCTTGACATCTAAGGAGGGGAGGCTCTTACAAACACTTACACACTTACACACACACACACACACCCCTAAAATGTCGTATCATATAACCTGTAATGGCTTTAGTCTCTCCTCCCCCCGCAAAAAATTAACTACCATTACGTCCAAAAGAAAAAAAGTACTCCTTAGTATCATCAACTATCTACTGAGTATTTCAATTATTTCATAAACTCTTGTTTAACACTTGGTTTGTTAGAAGCAGGATCCAAACAAGGTCCGCACACTGCATTTGGTTGATAATGTGCCTTTTGTAGAGATTATTTCTATAATTGCTGGTTTATTCAGATTTTCTTTCCTTTTGAATTAGCCTTAAAATACCTGTTTTTCCAAGAAAATGCTAATTTAAGTTTCAAAATCATTAGCATAAAGTTGTTCATGCTATTCCTGTTTTTTACCCCTAAAATTGTCTACCATTTTTTGTTCTTAGCACTGTTTATTTGTACCTCTTTTCTACTTTTGCGCTTCTAGAAGTTTATTAGTAGAAAATATTTCATCTGATAGTTCATCTGATATTGCTCATTGCTCATGAGAAATCTGCAGTAAGTCTAATTTTTGTTTCTTTGTAGGCAAAATAATAGTAAAGAGGGTAAGAATGTTCTCGGTGGAACCACGCTGCCTAGTTTCAAACGCAGTTCCACCAACAACTTGTATTAACTTTGTGTCTTTTATTTCATGATGCTTTAACTTCTTGGGTCCTTGGGGACCCAGGTGACTGCCCTTGCCAGGGTTAGCTAATTCCTACAGACTGCAAACATATACTCTTGAGAATACCTTTCACATGCAAACTAACCAATACTTAGTTCATATTCTCAAATGCTACCTTTATCTATCATATACTAAGCCAATAGTCCCCCTACCCTAAAACAAACGAAGGCCAGGTATCAGATAACTAGGAACCACCCCTGTAGCACAGAGCCTGCCAAAATTATTTAAACTAGCCAAACCTAAACTTGTTCAGCTTGCCTATCCTGTCTTATCCAGTCCCTCCCAGAAAACCATGACAAAGGCTATGGCCTATGGTTACCCTTCACTCTCCTGCCAGACCCTGAGGTTCCCCCACATGGCTCCATGTAGTGGAAATGCCCCTCCTCTCAGAAATGATAAACAATTAACTCCTTTCAAGGGAGCTGACTCTGTGTATGTCCTCTGACCATACATGATTAAGATAAAATCCTGAATACATTTTAAAACACAACTAGGCATATGATTAACCTCTGTGTCTCACTTTACTCATCTAAAAAAATGGCAATAACAGGACTTTAAAGGGTTGTGATCAATATTATGAGTTAACACATGTAAAGCACACAGAATAGGGCCTATTCCAAGTTAAGTGCTCAATAAATGTTACTTATCACAACCATGATTATTATATTCCATCTGGCAACTTAAAGATCTTCTGTTTCTCTTCTTACACTTCTTTACGTCTGGGTACGGGTTTGTTATCACAGATCCTGCTCAGGATTTGTGAGCCCCCTCAATCTCTGAACTTGTGTCTTTCTTTGATTCCGCAATATTCTTAATAATTATCACTTGGAATTCCATTCCATTTTTTCCCTTCTGGTTCCCCTAATAGATGTTAGACATTTTCATTCCATCCTCCCAATCTCAGCTTCTTCCATATTTTCTTCCTTTTTCTGTCTCTCTGGCATGCATTATGGATTGCTTCCTTAAATCCACCTTCCAATTCACTAACCCTTTATTTCGCCTGCCAGTCAATCTATCCACTGAATATTTCAAGAATTTTATTTCTAAAATGTCTAATCAGCTTACTTTCAGCTTACTTGCCTGCTTTTTACACACTCTTGTTTTTGTCTTAAAGTACAGCAAATTGTAAAAAAAATTTAAAAACAGCCACAAGTTATTCCTTTTCCCATTTCCCTATTTCTGTTAGTGTTCTCCGTACTGACTCTGGATTGGTCTTACAACGGCCTTTGGCCATAAGACAAGAGGAACAGGACGCGAGCGTGACTTGAGAAGCACTTGCACATAGAGGCTTCTGCGACCACCACGTGACAATACCCACCTTAGTCTGCTGGATGACGAGAGAAATGTTGTCAGTACTCCCATCAGCCCGGCCACCAGTACCAACTGACCGCCAATACCAACTGCTGGGCTCGTGAGGCCACCCCAGACTGACTAGTCCCTAGCTAACCCTACAAACGCCATATGCAAACAGACTTGTAAGTGGTAATAAAATGGTTGTTTTAGCCATTAGGCTTTGGTATATTTGATAATGCAGTAAAAAAAACTGATGCGTCACGTGGTTTCCACAACTTCCTTGACACTTTAAACATACTTATTTTAAACCTGTCTGCCGGACCACTATTTCTAATAACAAGGCCTGCTAGCCTTCACGGGTTGCTTATGCTTTGTGATCTTTGAGAGCTCATCCTCGGTGGAAGTGTCTCCCTTGGGAGTCCTACGCGCTCTGGGTTATAGCACCGTTTCAAATGTTCTTGGCCAAAGTAAAACAGGTATTACGAATTTATGGATTTTCCAACTCAGGTTCCTAGCATAATGAAGACAATGTGAGTTCAAACCCACAACTCTACGTGGCATAGAATTTGAGTTCCAATTTTGACTCTTTCATGCTCCCGGTAAAAGCAAGCTTCCGAATCATTCTTATAGTCCAACAGAGGAAAGTTCCCAGCCCCTACCTCCTTGAAAGTGTGTGCCTTCAAGACAATCGCCCTTCAGCTAAACTAAGTCTACAAACCTGGTATGTACGTCCCAGTAATTACGGTCCCTACTGGTTTCTGATAATCTGGTCAGCAGCCTCTACCTCAGTGCTATGACTTTTTTTCTGAGTTTCCTTTTCTCACAACTCCAAGTTCCTTCTCTACATTTTAACTAAAAGCTTCATGTGTATGGAGGGAGCAGAGCATGCTGCCTGAAAGTAAGCATACAGGAATAACATTTGCCAAAATAGGAAAATACAGGAAGAGAAATGGCTTTGAGCAAAGGATGAATTCTCGATTTCAACATGCTGAGATTAAGGGTCCCATAAAATATTCATGAAGGAGATCCATTATGCAGACAGGTCTAAGCTATAGGAACAGATTTATGAGTCATCAGCATACACTGTTAGTTGAAACTATTTACTTCGGATGAAATTACTGAAAAATAGTGTTTCTCAAAATGTCATTCTAGGATTATCTGCAGATTGTTAAAATCCACATTCCCAGGGACAATTTTAGCTTGAATTTCTCTGCTTTAAGTCTCACAAGGCCAAGACCAAGCTGTTAGTTAGCAAAGCTGCATTTCTTACTGAGCGGTCTGGGCTCACACAGGCTGCTGGCGGGGTTCAGTCCATTTGGCTGTAGAAAAACCCTTGTTTCCTTGCTAGTTTTTGTCTGGGCACCAGAGGCCTCCCTCTGACCTCTGAAAGCAGCCCCTGCGGCTCAGAACCAGCAGCCCCTCACCCTCACATGGCCACATCTGACGCTTCTGCTTTCCTTTCCCACTTTTTAGGGGTCCATGTGATCACAAGAGGCTCTCCCAGATGATCTAAAATGATCTCCCTGCTTTAGAATCTATAACCCTGAGTCTGTCTGCAAAGTCCCTTTGCCAGGTATGCAATTTAACATATTCACAGGTTCTGGAGATTTAGGCGTGGACATCTGGGGCTGGGGGAGGACAGAGCAGTATTTTGCTTACCACAGGCCACTATGAGCATGCTGACACAATATTTTATAGACGTGTTTTGATTTATCTTGGGTAAATACCTAGCATTGCTGGGTCATAGGGCAAATAAATGTTTACCTTTATGATGTTGCAAAATGCTTTTCCAGCATGAATGCACTATTTTACATGGCAACCAGTAACGCAGGAGTATTAGTTCCAGTTGTTTCACATCCTGGCCAATATTTGATGCTGTCGGCATGTCTGATTTTAGCCATTTTAGTGGGTACATGGCAGTACCTCCCTGTGGTTTTATTGTGCAATTCTCTAAAAACTGACAACATTGAGCTTTTTTTATACGCATGTCAG
This sequence comes from Macroglossus sobrinus, assembly GCA_004027375.1. Lineage (NCBI taxonomy): Eukaryota > Metazoa > Chordata > Mammalia > Chiroptera > Pteropodidae > Macroglossus > Macroglossus sobrinus. Next base: position 29,510 of record PVKZ01004585.1, on the reverse strand, counting down.
CCATTTACATTTATTTTTGTGTAAAGTGCCTGCTCAAGTCTTTTGCCCATTTTTAAACTGATTTGTGTTTTAAATGAGTTATCAATTCTTTATAAATTCTGGAAACACATCCTTTATCACATATCTCCATATATACTGCAAATAACTTCTAGGCTGTGACCTGCCTGTTCATTTTCTTAAAGGTAACTTTTGATGAAGTGTTTTAATTTTCCTAACTTCTATCCAAGTTTTCCTTTTATGGTTATTATATGCCTGTCTTAGAAATTGCTGCCTACCTCAAAGACACAGAGAGTCTCCTGAGTTTCTCGAAAAGGCATTTTTGTTTTAGCTTGTACATTTAGCTCAATGATCCACCTCAAATTGTTGTGCATTGGGTGAGACAGGATTTGAGCTTCACTTTGCTTCCCCTACATGGACATTTAATAGCTCTAGTATCATCTGTTGAAACATTTTCCTTTCCTCATTGAACTGACTTTGTATCTTGGTTGTAAATCAAGTGGCTGCATAAATATGGGTCTGTTTCTTAACTGTATTCCATTCCAGTCATCTATTTGTCCACCCTTACATAAATATCACATTGTATTGCCTACTGTAGTTTTACAATAAATCGTACAGCCAGGTAGTATCAGTTCTCTGAATTTGTTCTTCCTTTTCAAGATTGACTATTCCGTCTCTGGTGCGTTCACATAATTTTAAAGTCAACTTGTAAATTTCTTTTTTACAGTCTTTGGGATTATGATTGTGATTGCAGTAAATCTGAAACACTAATTTTAAGCAGAGAACAGAGGAGAAATTCTGAGGAAACTAAAAAGGACACAGAGAGTAAAAAGGAAACAAAACAGTACCATATGAGATAAATATTTAAAATTCCAATAAATTTAACAACAGGGAGCTCCCTGGAGCCTTTATAGTGGTAGCTTCGTTGCCTTAGTCAGCGAAGAAACAAGACTGGAACTAAACATCCATTCTCCTCTTCATTCTTATTTATAAAACCCCTGAATTATAGCTGGGCACACGAATAACAAATAAAGACTACATTGTCTATATTTACCCCTAGTTAAGTATCGTCCCCAAGAACTGGCTAATGGGTCGTAAGTGGATGTGTCACGTGTAACTTCTGAGAAGTGTCCTTAAAGAGAAAAGTGTGTCCCTTTCTTCAACCATCCCTCTTGCCATGGCAGTGGCAGCTGGAATTAAAGCTGCCATCTCCACCACGAGAAAGCATCCTAAGGATGGCAGACCAGCAAGACGGAAGAATTCAAGTCCCTGATGCTCAAGGAACTGCTTCCATGACAGCCGTGGCCTGCCTACCTATGCAACTATATGCATATCTAAGGCATTATCATTGTGTATTTTCTTGTGATGCAACTGAATCTAATCCTAACACACCAGCTTTAAGTATCCGCATGCCACTGATCCCAAAGCTGTATGACCAACTATAATCTTCCCAGACCCACCTATCCAGCAGCTACTAGAACATTTCTACTTGGATGTACAACAAGCCTTTCAAACTTAACTGTCCAAAACAGAATTCTTAATTTTTTTCTTCCCCAATTCTTCCTGCACTCATCCTCCGCATTACCACCAAATAAATGGTAAGTAGTTTCTGATGATAAATGGTAAATGATTCATCTCGCAGCTCAAGCAAAAAACCTAAATGTTGCCCTTGTTCCTTGCTTTCCCCTCAGCCCCTATCCAAACCCTGCACAATTCCTGTTCTCTGCTACCAAAACGTACCCCAAATCCATCCACTTTTCTCTACCTTCACTGTCACTCCAGCTTAAGTCACCATCACTTCTCATTGGGAGTAACTCAACAGCATCCTCAGTGGTGCTTTTCGTAACTTAAGAAATCCTTCCCAGGAGATACAAAAGTCCTAGGGATAGACAGTAGTGATGGCTACACAATAATATTACACCACATGTACATCCAAAAATGGCTAAAATGGTAAATTTTATGTTCTGTGTATTTAACCACAAGGAAACAAAGAGAGAAGTATTTCCTAGAGAAAATATAACCCCTTATATCTTTTTCTAAATAGTTTACAGATGACTCTTTCATATCTATGACTTTAAGCCACCTGGAAATGATTGTTGTGAATGGTGTGAAGTGGCATCTAATGTTGTCTTTATTCTGTATGGAAACCACATCTCTCAGCATCATTTACTGACTAGTCTAGGCTTTTCCCCTTGCTTTGTATGCTAACCTCCCATAAGTATGTGGGCGTGTTTCTAGGATCTCCATTCTGTTCCATGAGTCTATTTTTCTATCCCTGAGCCAATACCAGTAATTAAGACAGTAGTCTTAATTATTACAGCTTTATATTGTTTTGCTATCTGGGAGGAAAAGACTTTATATTTCTTCAAAATAGACTCAGCTATTCTTGGTCCTTTGCCTTTTCATATATATTTTAGGTTCAGCACATCAAGTTCCATGAAAAACCAAGTTTAACTGAAATTGCACTGAATTTCTAGAATTAAGGAAAACTGACATCTTTATGATATCGAGTCATTCCATCCATGAATATTGCATATCTCTCCATTTACTTGGGTTTTCTTTTGTGTGTCAATACAGCTTTAAATTTTTCTCCCTAAAGGACTATACAGCTTTAGTGTGATTTCCAGATAACTTTAGTTTGGAATACTATTATAAATATCTTCTCTAGTTAGTTATTGCTGGTATATAGAAGTTATTGTTTTTACTTAGAAATCTTTCCAAACTGAAGACTATTTTTTTCTTTTTTCAGTTTATTGACTAATCTTTTCCTTTCCCATAGATTTGTGATCTTTTATCTTACAAATTTGTGTAAATGAATGCATACATATGTACATACAAACATCCATGTTTTTCTTTTGTTGTTCATGGCTATTCTATTTCAATGCTCTGTCTCTTCTTGTACTACAGCACTGTTTTAAATGCTAAAGTTTTATATTTTGATAGCATTACTCCTCTGTCTCAAACTTTTTTAGTTATTTATGTCAGCTTACTCTTCCTGATAAATATTACAATCACTTTCTCAGGAGAGCTGGTTCTTCCCCAGAGCTGACCAAAGTATACAATTTGGGGGTTCTACAGGCCATTTCTGTCACCCTCTAACCAAAACAGCCCCTCCGATCACATTCTATCATATCACTATCTGATAACTTTTTGTCAACCGATTTTAGTGTCTCCCTTCTCCACTCCTCACACCCGCACACTAGAATTAGTCGCTTGTTTACCATTGTATCCTGCATCCGGCACATTTTCAGTGCACAAAAATGTTTGTTGAATAAATGAACTTTAAGTCTGGGTGATTTGGAGTTACAGGAAGGAAAGCAGGTTTTGAAGTGTGGCTGGAAGATGAGAACTAGTTCCGATTGAGAGGAGTGTAGAGCACTCACAGGTTATTAATGTTCAAGCACCAGGCCAGCACCTGGAGCACAAGGGTAAAGAGGGTTCACTGTGATGCAACCGATGAGATGGTCAAGGAGGAGAATGCACGCAAGAAGAAAAAACAGCAAAGATACTTGGGAAGAACTAAAAAGCAAATAAAAGAGAATGCGTGCGCATGTAGTATGGAAACCAACGAGAGGGAAAAGATTCGGGAAACAGGAAAAGAGAAAAGGAAAGAGCTGGGTAGATCATGGGAACACACGAAAAGCTGCATGAGCTCAACTGGGGAAGTAGTACAATTTGCATGATCCTCATAACTCCACTGGTAAAAACAGAGAGCTCTGTTAGGCTAGAGAGCAAAATTTGGGGAAGGAATGAATTTTAGGACATCTTGAGGTCTCTCACGTTAAAATGACCGTTACCGGGTGTAGAGGCTGATCAGCATGGAATCGATTCAAGCTCCCGGTCAGAGTTGGAAGCTGTTTTGAATCTGAATGTTCCTATTTGAATAAGGGACTGTACCGTCCTCCTTGTTATCATTCTGTGATTACTGCGCCCGGGCTGAAGGTACCAGCACGCGCCCTTTGGGCCTCGGACCGGAACCAAAGGAGGGAGGCGGCGGGGAGAATCGGGCCGCGGAGGCTCGGAGAGAGACCGTCACGCCCCGCGGAGCGTCAGCGGGTCAGTCGGGGGCCGGCAGCTCCCCAGCCGCGCCGCGTCTCCGCCCTCCCAGCTCCCCGCCCTGTCCGGCTTTGCTGACGTCCTTGCCCGCCCCCACGAGCCCGGGCCCCCTTCCTACCTGCCCGCACGTGGACTTGGCCTGCCCCGGAGCCGCTCACCGCGGACCGGGTCAGCCCAAAGCTCACCTTGCTCCGCGGCGCCAGCCCGCGCCCTCCACCCAGCGGCGGGCGGCACGTGACCCCGCCCCCGCGCCCCGCCCCTCGGCCCAGTCTGCGCCCCGCCTCCCTCCGGCGCGCTCCACCCACAAGGGCGTCGCCGACGCGATGACGTCACTGGCGCAGGCGCACTCTGTCGGCGACGCCGCGGCACTTCTTGGTTTGTGGGCCGAAGGTACGTGCGGTCTGATCTGGGAGCGAGGGGAGAAAGTGGGATGCGTGGAAAGCGAAGGGGTCCTGAAGAAAGAGAGGAGGGGGAGAAAAGGCCCAGAAGTCTGTCCTTTAGGGCCTGTATTTGCACCCTTTCCGGGCCCTTTTTGATGAGGCTGTGAATTTCCTTTGGAGAGGCCTGTTCCTGCACCCAGGTGGATATAAATTTAAGGGTTAAGTTGATGTGCGCTGGGTGTGTTCTTTCTATCACAGATATTCGAGGACGTGATTTATTTGGTAAAGGAACACAGGACTAGAAACGCGACCTGTACTTTTTTTTTTTTTTTGGCTGGGAGCTACTGCTTAATCTCTTCAAAGGCTCTCATCTGTAAAACGAGATGATTGGACTCAATATATAATTCTTAAAGCCCCTTTTAGAGTTACCATTCTGTAATTCCTGCCTCCCTGGTTGGGAAGAGAGATCTTTTGACTAATGTTTTAAAACTTGGGTTGGGCACATTGGTGTAGTTAGGAAGCTTGCTTTCATCAGAATTGGGTAGAATTTGCAGGTAAGGTTTATGCATCAGTATTCCAATAGACTCATTTTAATTTTGTTAAATATTCGAATATGTGTATGATGTCTTAATGTTAGCCTTAAATGTTTAATCGTTAATGTTGATAGACTTAAATATTAAACGTTTATTTAATATGTTGTCACCTTATTCCTTTCATTAGCATTTTTAAGGTCATCTGCATCTTTCGACAGAGGAAAAGATGGTCAACGTTTTGAAAGGAGTGCTTATAGAATGGTTAGTAATTTTTATTCTTAATGAGATTTTTAGAGTTAGTTTTTAAGTTCTGAATGAATCAAGTCTTTTCAGCTTTCTCAACTTCATTTTTCTTGTATAACAAGTGGAACAGATTTTATTGCTAGATTTTTTCCTGGTACCAGATTTCAATGTCTCTGTTGAACTGACGTGATTGGCATTACTTTCAGAGACAGCATATTTGTTAGATTAATCCTCTTTAGAGGAACAGTGCTGGTATTCTCAAACCATCGGAGATTGACATGAATTTTAGAATCCACCTAAGTCTTTACCATCACAAACTATGGTCTTTTAAAAAAGACAGAAAAAAACTGATTTAAAAGCCAGTTGAAGGTTGCTTACCTTAGTCACTAGTCATACATTTCAGAGGAGAAGCTAGAAACCGAAATGGGCAGAGTTGAGTTCCTCAAAGCCAGCTAATGTAGGGCTGACTTAGTTATCAGCAGTCTGAAAAACTGAATGGCTGGCCCACATCCTGCTCTGTCTCCCTTTGTTTGCATGACAATAATTCTGGGAATCCTGCTCTGTGGATACTTTGTCTGACAACACTGCTGTCTATGTTTCTGTGCCCCTAATATGAGCTGCTATATAGGCAATGGTACAGTTTGCTGTGATGGCAAGTCTAAGGGAGGAGCAAGGCCAAACCCTAGGATACTTCTGGCAGTTACAGCAGCACTGACCAATGAAATATGAAGCAAGCCACATATGGAGTCTTACATTTTCTAGTAGCCATTTAAAGAGTAAAATGTAACAAGTGAAATAAATATATTTTATTTAACTGGATATATTTCAACCGGCTAAGTCTTCAGAGTCCATACTGACTTCAAAATTGTGCAGTCTTTTTTCATACTAAAGTTTCAAAATCCAATGTGTATTTTACAGCACAGTTCACAGACTAGCCACATTTCAAGTGCTCAGTAGTAACACGTGACTACTGAACTACCGTACGGATAGTACAGATTTAGAGTTAGGGTAGAGGAGACACTAACAAAAGCAATTCAGAAGAAAACAGCCGGTGAAGTAGGAGGGAGGCTAAGAGGGAATGTTTCATAAAGGTGAGTGGGCTGTGTCAAGTGGCTGTGAGAGAGAGGAGAATAAGGTGACACACTGGAGGTCATTGATTTTTTTGGAGGAAACTTTTAATTGAGAGGTGGGATAGACGCCAGTCGGGAGTGGGCACATACTTTGAAAAGGGAAAGAGATAAGGAAGTTGACTGGAGTTTTGTTGTGACAGTGAGCAAAGGACTAGAGAAATGGGTTGATAACTAAGGATAAGGTAAGGGACTCTGGTTCTTAGTATTTTTGTTGTTTAATGTGAAAGAGTAGAATGTATGTTGAAAAAGCAGAGAGCTGAAAGGGAGAGGTATTCACTTGGGGGAAAGCAAAAGGGACCAGATCTCAGTCTCAGAAATCTGAACACTGCTGTTTTCTTTTGGAGAAGACTTCTAGGCAAATCTTTGTACTTCATTTTAATTATTATTGTCATAGTTAACATTTTCTGGTTGGTCTTTTTAATATTTTTTAACACATAGGATACACGTGCAATGCAAGCTATAACTTTTTTTCCTTTTGTTTCCTCCAATTCTCTTAAATTTAACCTTAACCCCTAGGATTTGATAAATATTCAGTTCTCTCTTAGAGAGTTTTTATATTTTTATGGGGATTTTTTATGTTTAAAGTTTCATTCATCTGGAATTTATTGGGGGACATATTATGAACTGAAGATCTAAATTAGCCCCTTTTTTTGATCAAATATCCAAACAGTTGTACAGCACCATGTGTTACCTTTTGTAATGCTGCACGATGCCTCTTTTATCAGTTGACTTAACCTTGCTGCTTTCCCCAATCCCATCCCATATCCATTTTTTCCTTTGTCATTGATGGCTATTTGAGAATAACTTGGAATAATTTAGTCTGTTTCCAAAGTAATCCCTTTGGAATGAGGGTTGAGATGATATCAAACCTATATTTTAATTTGAAAACATGTGGCTGGACTGCATTTCAAAGAGCACAACTCTGAGAGTCTCATTAAAATCTCAGTGGTAGGCTTTCAGTTTCTCTGTAAGGACTAAGAGTGCAGATTTGAAAAAGGAACCAAGGTGTTAGTTTTCTTTCCTGAGTGAGCTCTTTGCTGCTTTGTCTTATCAAGCCTCTAAGTTCTGCTTGGGCTCTGATGGCCCTCTATTATCTTGCTCTTCCAGACTAGCAGCCTCTGGAGCTTGTCAGAAATACAAAATCTCAGACCTCACCCCAAATCTACTAAATCAAAATCATGCGTACAGAGGATCACCTTAAAATGCACTTAAAGTTTGAGAAGCACTCAATCGACTTAGGCTTGATGATCAATTTCCCAGTGGAGGATTGTTTTGCACCAGGTCTACTTAAATGTTGTAGGTGGGTGCTGTCTTTGCCAAACTAATTTTTTCCCTTCAAGGCGAATTCTAAAGTGTAGCCTGAACAATTTTTCAAAAAGGTAACTGTCTTCCCAGAGATAAATCTTCCGAAAGACTCCAAGCCTGAGAAAGAACGGATTCACAAAGGGCATGGCTAGGGCTGGCGGGTACTCCTCATGATCAAGTGCACATGTTAGGGTAATAACTGGAAAAATCCTTCAGTTTCCATCATGTCTGTATCTGATGCCAACGAGAAGATTGTTAGTAATGCAGTATCAACATGAGTCTGTTTATTACCTCGTGATACCCATAGGTTGTGTGAAGCATTTAGGTATATTTGAGTACCGAATTTGATAGGTCTGGAGTTTATAGGCAAACCACACAGGGATCTCCTCAAACTACTTCCGTTGTCCCAGTGATTCTCCAGATTCTAGTAACATCACCATACGAGGTCATATAATAGCCTAGATCGTGCTTTTCCACCGGTTCAGTCCAGGCAGCCAGCAAAATGCTTCTCGGGCATGTATGGCCTAGTGCAAAAAGAGAATCTTAATGTGACACCTGTCTTAGAATGGCTTAATTTACTGCCACATTTAAAATCCGTGTCTGTCAGTGCCTTGTAAGTGATTCTGAGAACAGTAGAGAAGCAAATAAACCATGTTATAATGGTGGCCATTTAGGTCCAACTGTCAGTGAATTGAAAAATTGGGGTACTTTTATATAAAATTCATTCCTCCCAAGGCTTATCAAATACCAGAACCTAAAGCTCGGTATTGTTTGTTTGTTTGTTTGTTTGTTTATAAATTTGTGTTTTTACGCCAAAATGACCTTGGTGAAAATGTCCTCTTCGTTTGGATCCACCACTCTCAGCTGCTAGCCTCACAGCAGGCACTTTCCCAAATCCAGCCAACCACAGCAGTATGGAAGCGAGCAGCATATGTCCTACAAATGACTGTCCAATTCTAGATGCTCGAGCAGACCTCTGGTGTGACAGTTATCACATTGGGTCTGGCAAGGGCTTCAGCAAGGAAGATTTGTTGCAGAGGTGCAGATTCCCACCCGTTTATCGCATAATAGCAAAAAATCTGGAGGAAAAAAGGTAATATTAGACCAGACTTATTCTTATAGGTTTGGCTTCTAAACCTTATTGTATATGAGAAGCAAATGAGAATTAAGGCAAAACCAGTTTAACCATTCTATTCTTTCCCAGCATTCACGTGTCTCTTGTGAGCCTTTGCTGGGCCATATTACTAAAGTTTCCATGGGCACTCAGAACAGTGCCCGAGAGAAATAAATATAGGAGGTGCTTCGTAAGTATTTATTTACTGAATGAATTACGTTAACAGAATTGAATCATGGAGGGCAGTCTAAGCCTAAATCCCACAATAGTTTCATTTCTAGAAGTTTATCTTAAGGAAGTGATCCTAAGGAATGATCAGAACTGTGGATTAAAATGTAGGTAGTTAATTGTGCTAATAAAACATAAAGTGGTGACTGTAACATAGATTTATAGTCAAATAATAGAGCTAGTAAAATACTTGAAAACATTTTAAGTGGTGTGGGATAATGATACAATACAATATTAAATAATGAGTGCTGAATTCCCTTAATAAGTAACACTGAGCATTTGCCAGATACTATACTTTGTAATGTTCAGTTAGTTTTTACAACAACCTTATGAGATATAGGTGTTATTATCTCCATTCTATCAGTGCAGAAATTGAGGCACAGAGAAATTTATCAACTTGCTCAGGGTTACACAGCTACTAAGCTGGAGTTTTTAAACCGTGGTATTTGGCTCCAGAGCCCAAGCTACTAAGCTTTATGCAGACAGATTCTCCAACACAAATCTAAGTATAATAGTGTGTTAATTTAAAAAAAAAAAATGTACACATATAATCTTAGAATAATATCATATAATCTCAGGTTAATATTTTTCCAACAGAAATAGTATATCTGTTAGTAGGGACAGAACTAGGTGATGTGAACTTCTCTGCCTACATCCTCCCACATACCCAGATACTCTTGGCATTTTCATTGCTCCTCATTTGAATATCTACGGTCAGCAAGTTGTTTTAGGTATTCTCTAATCCAGCCAGCCTGCCACATAAGTGTGGCACTGTCTCTGTTCTACTACTTAGGAGCCTAAGACATGGAGAGATTGAGTGATTTTATATAATGATACATATTTTGGTTGGCTGAGCTGGGGTGTAGGGTTAGGCTTTCTGAGTTCAGTACTCTCTTGTGTTTTTGTATCAATAAAGCCTTTTCTGTGTCATATTGGCAACTTGGGTCCTGTTGTATGGTTAAGTTAATGTCCCCTGTGGCGACTCTTTTTCTTAAGACCTACACATGTAGCAAATATTTATTGAGTATCTACAATATGCTGGACCCTAATTTAGGCACCCATATCTTGGGCCAGACAAAACCCAGATTGAGAAAACATGTTGGAAAAGGCTTAAAAGAGGGAAATGTACGGGAACAAAGCCATTTCATATTCAGTAACAGTTTTCTAAAACATTCTATTTTCAGTGCAGACAAATTTATGGAGAAACAGTTTGAAGTTATTTATATCGTTAGATCTGTTAGCTAATAATTATCATCAGGAAGGACAGTTCACCATTGACTAAACCAAGATTATCAATCTGATGGGATAGACAGTGCTTGACAACTTCATCCATCTGGCCAATTAACTTGATGGCCTGATTTACTCTGTCCTAGTAGACCCCTCATAGGGTAATACTTATTAGAATATATGTCATAGGGGCTCCACTAAGGGTTTTTAGCAATGGGTTTTTTGATATCTGTCCTTGTTTCCAGGGCAGAGACCCTTTTTTCCTGTTCACTAGCCCTGATCCCAGGACTTGAACCAACTATATTTCCGGGAACCTGGTTTCGGTTTTTTTCTCGCCAGCAGCTTCTCCCAGAGGCCTTCCACGGAGAAGTAGAACAGCCCTGTATTCAGGCAAGATATTCCAGGCCTTCGATGACTCGTGACAAAATATGCCTTAAACTTTTGAGTGTCTTTTTGAATTATTACAGATTATAGTTTAGTTAATTTGAGAATCCAGTCTCAAATTAAATGCCTTCTGTTTCCTTTCAGAAAGTTTAATAGTGGAGATTGATATGGGAAGTAGTGATTTCAGTGTCTCACTGACCAGTCACTCGCCTCACCTGTCAGTTGTGCGTGGTCCCCACATGTGGGGGACAGCACTGGTGTTCAGGGTGATTTGTAATGGAACACACATGTGGGTGTGGGGGGTGGGGAAAGAACCACAAAAATAGTTTTTATATGACCAGTTGCCTTTCTATTTTACATACGTCTAAAATTCAACCACGTCTCATTATCTGTTACCCCGAGGTCCAAATCATCATCATCTCTTGCCTGGATACAGCAGTCACCTCATTGGTCTCCCTGTGCCACCCTTGCTGCTGCCGCCACCACCCCTCACTGACCTCCTGTCTTTTCTCAACCCAGCAGGCAGTATGACTCGTACGCTTAAAATGCAACTCAGTTTGTAAACTGACACGTCACTTAGTAAAAGTCAAAGACACTAAAATCATCTTTAAGGTCCTACATCATCTGAACCAGTTTTAACTTTCTGAGCTCCCTCCCATCAGGCACCCGTCTCTAGCCACCTTGGCCTTGCTCTTCACTCTGCCTAGGATGCTTTTTGCCCACACCGCCTTCTGCAGTTCGTTCAGATGTCACCTGCTCAGTAAGGCCTTCCTTTACTCCCTTACTTAAACTTGCAAGAGCCTATCAGTTTCATCACTGCCATTTCTCATGCTACTTCTCTGGTTTTTGTGTTTGTTTATCATAGTTCTACTGCTAGAATATAAGCTCTGTGACATGAAATGTTCTTAATTGTCTTATTCATTGCTAAATCCCCAGGACTGGAATAGGGCCTGGCACCTGATAGGTACTCATTAAGTATTTATTAAATGAGTGAATGCAACTTGAAATAGCAGATTTTGTCACATCTAAGTGAGAAAGTATAGCCTTTAGGTGTTCTGAACCTAAGTGTGAGATAAACATACTAGAAACTGAATTTAAAATCTGTCAATTCTGGCGTGGGTAGATCTATTTATTCACATAATTTTACAGTATAGTAAAGTATTAGTACAATCATTTTAGTGGTAAATTGAAAGTAAGAAAATAGTTAGGAAGGCTCAACTTTTTAATAGTTAATATACTGTGAACCACACTCATTTAGGGATTAAAATAAATCCTTTGTTGGCTTCACTTATTACCCATGTTAGTACTTGAAGTAAAATTTATTTTTATTGTTCATTAAATTTTTCTGACCTTTTGAATTATCTTTGTAATTGATGTTGACTTTAAGAAACCAAAAGATTATGTAAGATTATTTTTTCTCTAAAAAGGTATGTATGCAACTTGATATTTCTATATTCATTTTTTTTTGCCAAACATATTGTATATTATATTAGAACTAAAGAGTGTCCTTTGTCGTGATTGACTCTTATGAGAGTTATTTCTTAAATCCAAGAATATATATCCCTTTTTCCTTTATGACTATCCTATTTGTTCCAAACTAAAGCCACAAATAAATAGAATTGAATTGGATCTCTTCTTTGAGCTCAGTATTCTCAAAGAGATTTTATTAGGCTTGCCTTGAAAGATTCTGAATGATAGTTCAGACTTACAAGATTCAGAATTATAAGGATGGGAAAAAAATGTTAGTATCTACTACAAACCAAATACCATCCTTAGTGTTTCTCTCCCTTAATTTTCATGACATTTCTTCTGTGGGCTCACTTTGAGGTTTTGGGAGATTAAGTACATATTAAGGTCACACAGGTAAGTGACAGAGCCAGGGCTGAATCTAGATTTGACTCTTACTGTACACCTTGCTTTGTCACAGTGATTTAACTGGTTTTGTACATTAACTTGTCACTGGCAAAATAGTGAAAAGCTTTGGCTTTTTAAATGTGATGGTCAACCGACAAGAAAGGAAATTCATTTTTAAAATCGGTTAAGGTGGATGTGATTCTATGCTTTGAACATTACTTTTTTACTTGTCAATGTCAAATCATTCTTTTAAAACCTCATCGTTGGCCTCTTACTCTTAAACTTGCACTAACGATTCTGAAAGAAAGCTACATCTATAAGTTGTTAACACTTGAGACAGAGGGAGAGTGAGAATAACAGAACTTTTTAAACTAACCTAAAATTTCTACGCGCTCCGTTCTAGTCACGTGGGTCCTGGTTTAACAGTTCGGTGGCTCATCATTCTGTGTTTCTCTCTGCAGTGACCCTGCCATGAAGCAGTTTCTGCTGTACTTGGATGAGTCAAATGCCCTCGGGAAGAAGTTCATCATTCAAGACATTGATGACACTCATGTCTTCGTAATAGCAGAGTTGGTTAATGTCCTCCAGGAGCGAGTAGGTGAATTAATGGACCAAAATGCTTTTTCTCTTACCCAGAAATGAAAATATTAGATCCTGACCACTTAGAAATTACGAGTAACAAATGTGAGAGAACGTCCATTCAGTTATCTGACTGGTGAGCAGCATGCTGTGGGAAAGCCTGGGTGTCCTTGTGCAGAAAAAGCCCCTGAGCTGATTTTCTTGTTTTGTTTTGTTTTGTTTTCAGTCTGTGTACTCTAGAATTTAGAAAAAAAAAAAACAACTGTAACAGTTGACTATAATTTGACTTTTATTGTCCTTTATTAAAATGTAAATGTAAATGGTTTTCCTACCTTTTAATGCCAGTTTAATAGATTAAGAATATAATGGAATATGCTTTTTAATTATCAGTCTAGCCTAGATATTTGTTCGCTTGTTCCTATTAGTAATTACGGGTTTCTGTAATGTGGATGTGGATTATATTGTTTCCAGCTAGAAACTTCACAGAAGTTTGTAATCAAAGTAAAACGTACATACCGAAAGTACACAAGGCATACATGTACAAGTCCCTGAATTTCCACAAACCGAACACACTTCTATAACCAGCACCCAGATCCAGGCAAATGAAATCACTGCCTTCCCAGAAGGCCTCCCAGGGGTAAGGGCTGGTAAGGGCGCCATCACTGACCCCCCCCCCCCCCAGAGCAGATACTGTGTCCACTTCTGACAGCATAGGTTAGTGTTGTGTACTTTGTAACTTTGTATCAGCGGAATCTGCAGCGTGCACTTGTCTGGCATCTGTTACCATAGAGATTCATCCATGCTGTTGCGTAACACGTTTTGCCCTTGAACAGCGCAGGTGTGAACTGTGCGAGTCCATTTATATATGGACTTTTTTCAATAAATAGTATATTGTCCAAATGATTTTCTTAATATTTTTCTCTAGCTTTATTGTAAGAATACAATATATAATACATGTAACATACAAAATATGAGTTAATTAACTGTATGGTATCAGTAAGGCTCTCAGCCAGCAGTAGACTATTAGTAGTTAAGTTTTAGGGGAGTCCAAAGTTGTAAGTGGATATTTGTGCGGGAGGGTTGGTGTCCCTAAACACCCCCTTCCCCCACTGTTCGAGAGCCAGCTATAGATTTTTCATTCTCATTGCTGTATAGTATCCATTGTTTGCCTCAACCACACTAGAGATATTTTGGTTATTAAATAAATCAGTCCTTAACATTTAATAAATATATATTCATTAAATCTCGATTTGAATTTGATAAACACATCAAAAAATTATACCAATATTGGTGGTCATACTATTTTTTCTCCAGTGGCAGAATGTATACGATTTTATAGTATTTGTTTGAGAAAAGAAATGTCAGTATAGAATCTAATTATAAAATATACTGGCATTAGTTAACATTGATATTCTATGGTTATTATAATAGCTTCTTCAATTCATTCAGTCCTTCACTTAATCAAAACATAATTAAGTACTTGGTATGTCCTAGATGTAAAGGGTAGAGTTGTAAAAAAGATATATAAGGCACCTGTATCAGGAATAAGTTTAACTTAACACCGGTGAAGAGTTATTTAAACAGTAAAGAAATTTGTCTCATATAACAAGGAGCCTGGAGATGGTTCCATTATGGGGAGCAACCTGCTTCTGCTCTGAATGTCAGCTTTTCACTCCTGGCTCAGTACCTCATGGTCGCAAGGTGGTGGCCGCTCCACCGGTTATAGTCACAGCAGCGGCCCAAACCAGGAAAGGGAGGCTCCACCTGCTAGTTGAGAGAATAAGGGGAAAACTTCCCCCTAATGTAACTTTTTATCAGAGAGAAAAATCTTTCCCAGAATCTTCCCACAAGTCCATCCCTAGATTACTCGTTGGCAAAGAGAAATGGAATAATAATTGACTTAGATCAGTCATTCTCAACTTTTAAAATCACGTGGGGTCTCTCTCACAGAATTCCAAGTAATTTATGCGGGCCGGCCGAGGCGGAGCTTAGTTCCCCGCTGTGGGTATGGGCTGCAATGAGTGACTTGCTTCCAAAGAATGGATTCGGACGGGGTGAAACTGTAACTGAGCAGGGGCGAAGCCTGGAAAGTACTCTGCTGGCTGGGTGACCAGAGTTAACATAGAGATGAGTCACGCCGAGAGCGTGCACCCCTAATGTGATGGGACAGGTGCTTCACCTCGGAAGGTTTCTTCCTAAAAGTAACCCGGCTCTTACCGGGAGAAAAGCATCAGAACAACAGAAACCTAAGGGAATTCAACAAAAAGACCCGGCCAGTGCCCCTCAAAACCACCAAGGTCATGAAAAACAGGGCAAGACCGAAACACTCACGGGTCAGAAGAGACTGAGGAGACAGGGCCACAGGTGCAGCAGTAGCCCCGGTGGGATCTGGGGACGGAAGGGGACACTAGGTGGGATCTAAGAAGGTCTGTATAAAGTCTGCAGTTTAGTGATAATATGTCTGCTTTTGTATATCTTTGAAGATTTCCATTAAAAGTTTTTAAATGTGAATATTCTAGTACATAATATGCCTACATATGTTTCAGTAAAGAATAGCATAACGGTGAATAGCATGGATTTTGATAACAGTTTTGTTTGAATCTCAGTTTTACCATTGAATAGTTGGTGATTTGGAACAAATTACTAAACTTTTATAAATATTGGTTTTATTATGTGTCAAATGCAGGTGATGATAACCATGATGGGGGTGATTTTAAGGATAAAGTGTGTAACGTGCATCATTACAGTACATGGCCCATAATTAGCACTTACAAGTATATTCTGTTTGGTGATGCTTTATCTCACCATCCCAAAATAATCTGTTATTCTCTCATATGACACCTCTATTTGGGAAGAACAAAATCAGCTTAACACATTAAATCTCAAAAAGCTTTTAAAACGTTAGTTCTAGCACCGATCTTGAGATGCACACATTGCTAAGTGGCAAAGCCCTGTAGAAATGCACAAGAAGCCAATCGAGGGTATTTTAAAATACGCCTCAGGGACAGGGGCCCTTTCCCGGCCCCTTCCTTTCTCACAGACTCCAGGCAAGCACCCCTTCTTAGGAATCCTCAGCACTCCTCAAACCTCCCAACTCCATGACCTCAGTCTGATCGACAGAATGTGTACCCCTTCCCCTCGGCCCCTTCCTCTCTTCTTGTGAAGCCGGGAGCCTCAGATTCACCACAGTGGAAGCCTCGTGCCTAGAAAGCCACATTGTGGCAGCTGCTGCATCATTACTCTTGGATGCCCTGACACGCATCCACCATCCACTCCGAGACGCATTGGCCCATACAGGAGGAAGTACCCTCCTCCAGGAGCCAGCTTTCTCTGGGGGAGCCCTAGAGCCCCGATAAACCAAGTACAGACTGGCAGCCTCCGCCTCACTTGGGAGCCCACTCCAAACCTACTGAGTCAGAATCACATTGTAATGAGTTTCCCAGATGATTAATGCACCTTAAAACCGGAGACCGGCCATGAAGAGGCCGCCCTGGGACAAGGCAGAGGGTTTGAAAGCCGATTTGGGGAGCCACAGGAATAGCAGATGAAGGCATCCAATGAAAGTCTTCTCAGCACACGTGCAGCTATTAATCGACCGAGTACCTTTCAAGCATGTGACCTGGAACTCCCTTCTGCTCCCACCTGAATTCCGGGGAGAAACCTGGGGGTTAAAGACGACAAGGGGCATGGTGTCACTGTGAGGAAGCTTTATAATGCCACCCAGTCCAGAAAGGGGGCAGATATGTGTTTACCAAAGTAAAGCCAGGCTCATTACTTACTTAACAAATAGAGTCAAAGTTCTATTAGTAAAAAAGACAGATTCTGAGATGTCCCACTTTACAGATGCAAAGCACAGCCGCCCTATCCAGCGCTTCTGTGCAACTCAGAAAAAGGTGGCAGGTACTTGGCTTCATTGCTGGCGGTGCCTTCGGGTGAAGAAAAAGGTGCCCTTCTACAAGACTTCTGCCCACCCTCCCCCTGTTCGTGGGATGCCCTTGTGTACAGCCCTAAGTGGTCACCTGGAACCCACAGTAATTGGAGTGTGCATGCAGATGTGTATATCAAAGGGTGTTAAAAGAACAGTTCCCATGTGGCCCAATAGTTCCTTAAACATCACAAGATTTAATGACTACCAGTGTATCTTTATAGCAGGTCCTCATTTATTTAGCCATACCCCTATTGCTGGAATTTAGGTGGCTTTCAGTATTTTGAGTCATACCATGATAACTTGTATAAAAAAAAAAATGTTGGATTATTTCCTTAAGACTTTTAGATATAGAGTCACTGAGGTAAAAAAAAATATCAGTATTTTTATGGCCTTTTAATACATGTTTCTAAAATTGCTTTCCAAAATGATGTGCCAACTGACAGTGCCACCAGCAATGTCTACGCACACTGCGTTCACAGGACACTTAGCGGATGTCATTTCATCCTTCAACAGACAGGTGCTGTATTCAGGACTGTTAGGGGACATCAAAACAAAATCCTTGCTGCCACCAAACTCAGATTCCAATGCAGGAAGGAGATAGCATGATAAAAATAAGAAATGCAGGTATAAGAAATGTATATTTGGCCATTCAGATGACCAATGTATATTTCTCAACATCTGTGTGGTCTTCGTCCATGTCCTTGACTCACAGCTCCCCAAACCCTCGGGATTTCCCAAGTGTAGAGAGTTGTGGAGGTGTCTTGTTATGTGAACGGGGTTTTGATGGTTTTAATTTATTTTTTTATATGGTGACATTGGTTAACGAAATCCAGTTTCAGCGGTCCGTTTTAACAGGAAGGCGCACATATATTTACAGTGTATATTCACCTCCCATTGTTAGATGTCTCTCTGTCACCACCTATTTGACCCCTTTGACCCCATCTACCTGCCCCCTCCCCCCTACCCTATTGTCCGTGTCTATGAGTCTACAGAATGCAGCTGGTCGCCAGGGGAGCTGGCCACGTGACTGGAGGGCGCCACCCCAGACTTCTGGGGAAGGGAGAGGGACGAGCTTGAATCGCCTGCCAGTGATGTCATCAAGCATGTCTGTGTAAAGAAGCCTCCAGAACAACCCAAGAGGGTGGGTTTCAGAGAGCTTCCGTGGTGGACATATGGAGACGTGGGGTACATGTGGTGCACCCGGAAAGGGCACAGGAGCCCCTCACCTTTTCCCACACACCTGGCCCTGCCCGTCCCTTCCACCTGGCTGTTTCCGAGTGACACCTTTGTATAATAAACCGGTGATCTTGTGAGTGACATGTTTTCTCTGCATTTTGTGAGCTGCTCCAGCAAATTAATCGCACCCAAGGAGAGGGCTCTGTGGGAACATCTGATCTGTAGCCAGTCAGAAGTGTAGGTGGCAACCTGGACTTGTGACTGGCGTCTAGGTTCACAGAGAGGTCATTGGAACCTCCACAGTCTAGGATCAGCTGGTCAGAAGTACAGGTAAGTCAGGGCTCACGACTGACATCTGAAGCGGGAGTGTGTGGGCGTGCTGTTGTGTAGGACGGAGGCCTCAGCCTGTGGGATCTGATGCCGTCTCCAAGTAGAGTGTCAAAATCGAGTTAAATTCTGGGACACCCTGCTGGCATCTGAGAATTGCTTATTGGTGTGGGGAACCCTCCCTCCACACACTGAAACTGGGTCTCGGGACACCTAAAAGAAGCATTAACCCACAATTCTAAGCAGTTAATACAACTCCAGGCCAGATGCAAAGAAAAGCCATACTTATGCACGATGTAGTCAAAAATGCTGAAGCCAAAGAGAAAAATGTTTAAAAGCAGAGGGGAAAAAAAATTACATACATCATGAAAAACAGTGAACTCCAGAAGACAGCAACATTTTTAAAATGTTGAAAGTGAAACAACAGTCAAATTAGCTACTAAAAACATCCTTCAAAACTGAAGTCAAAACCATTGTCAGACAAACGTGTGTTACAAGAAACCCGAACGACGTCCTTCGGGCTGGAGGCAGGTGATGCCAGGAGTAAGCCCAGATCGGCCGGGGAGGACGAGGAGAGCCAGAGCAAGAGCAAATACGTGCAAACATATAAAAGACCTTAAAATAGATAGTTTTGCCTTTTCATTTCCCCCCTGCCCCTCGTCCTGGCACCGACACTGTGGCACTGGAGGGGGAGGGAGTGCCCCACAGTCTGCAGTGGCAGAGTGCCTCGGAGTTCCAGAAAGCGGCATGGCAGGGGCATAGTGGGACGTCCTGGTGGCTGAGGATGTGGGAGGAAGACCAAAGGACGTCATGCAGAGGCGTTGGTGGCGGAGAAAACAGCAGTGGAGGGAGGAGGGTGCAGAGGTGATAAGGGAGGTGTCATCGCAGAGAGCGGTCGGGAGATTGGCTACACTGAACAAATACTATGGTAACTTGTTGAGCAAATACATACGCGGAAGATACTAGACCTACAAACATGGAAAGGGGGAGGCTAGAAAGAACAAAAGAATGTTGCTTACAATTAGAAATACGATATAAACTCATAATATATAGTCTATAATATACCCAGACAGTCCTAGAAATAGTTATAAATGTGCGTGTGCAAAAGTTTCCTGTCCGTGTCTCCCAGAAGGGCTTAGAAACAATGCCAACCTCATAGCAAAGGCCCCAGATCTTGGTCTCTAAGTGCTATTCTTTACCAAAAAGAGTCAGAGTTTCTGGGAGAAACGGCTTATTCCAGAGCTAGAACAGAGAACGTATAATACAAAGAAGGATACAGAAGATCTGATAACACTGTCAACCCACTTGAAATTTACTTCACCCAACAAAAGCAGAATACACATTCTTTTCAAGTGTATATGCAAGTCATTAAGACAGCACCTGCTGGCTCATGAAATAAGCAAGCCTCAATGAATTTCAAAGGATAGAAAAAAAAATTAGAAATATCAGGAATGAAAGGGAGAATATAATTATAGGTCCTACAGACATTAAAAGCTTAATAAAGCAAATTATAAGAAACTGCCAATCGATTTGAAAACTTGGATGAAATGCATAAGTTCCTTGAAAAAAAGAAGATTTATAAAAACCAACACAAGATAAAAAGCCAAACATCCTTATATTGTTAAAGAAATTGTGTATTTAATCCATAAATAAAACTCCAGGCCCAGCTGAAATTCTAGCAATCATTCAAGGAAGAAATGATACTCCTTTACACAAACTCTGAGAAAATAGTGGAGAGAGTACTTCCCAACTCATTTTGTGAGGCCAACATAACCTGGACAAATATTACGAGAAAAATTAACTACCATCTCTCATGGAGAGAAGAATGAACAGACGTGTGTGTGTGCTGAAAACCTTATAAAAGCTAAAAAAAAAAAAAAAAGACTATAGTTGAATTTAGCAAAGTCATAGGCTATTAGATCAATAAACAAAAATTAATTTTGCTCTACTAGCAATGAAAAACCAAAAAATGAAATTTTAGAAATACCATTTAAAATAGCACTAAAGTAACAAATACATTGGAAATGGATCCACACATGTGTCTCAGTTTCCTCACCCTAAGTGAAGATCACAGCAGTCCCTCCCTCAAATAGTTGTTAGGGTTAAATGGATAGTTATATTTAAATACTCAGAATACTTCCAGGTAGGTCAAATGTCCTGTGTAAATATTAACCCAAATCTCACTGTGCACATCAGTTATAAGGTAAATGGAATATGTAATATGATTTTTTTAAAATTGGTGCTTAATGTGAAATCTCTTCCTTTGCCACAGAGAGGGAATCTGTGACTTACTGAATATATGACACTGTTAACACATCTGTTCAAATTGTGAATCTTGACCCAGGAGTCTGATATCATGGTACTGAGTGAGTCGTTCCAGTAGGGGGAGCTCTGACCAAGAGTTTGAAAAGCACAAACCCCCTTCTGGAACTTGGGGTTGAGGAGTCCTTCCTCGGCTCCCTGGGCTGTGTTAGTGAAAAATAAAATGCTGCTACAAAATAGTTTTCTTCCCGAGAAGCGGTATATGGGAATAAATTAACTTGACTTAGAATTGAGACTTAATTTCTACAAGAGAAATGATGCATTTTCCTTGTATTGGCAAGAAAAAAGTAATTTTCTCCTTAGAAATATTCACATTTGGGGATTACAAAGACTATATGTATTTTTTCCGTCTTTTGGGAGCACTGTATACAAAGGTTTTCATGGCCTCAGACGTCAGATTTACTCTTATGCTTCACACTATTAACAAAAAGGAAAAGCTCACACAGACTCTGGATTGCTGGGGCTTCACAAGCTGGAGGCGTTTTTGTTGTTGAATTTTCATTTTTATTAAATTCAAAATATTGGTCCTCTATATATTTTCACTCATTCTTAACCTACATAGTCTTTAGAAGTGCAATTTTTTAGTTTTGGGTTTTTTGAGGTTTATTTTTTTTGAGGTACGTTTGATAATGAAGAATTATATATATTTTAGGTATACAATTTGATTGTGAAATAATCACATTTGAGCTAATTAACATACCCATCTCTTCAGGTAGTTGCCACTTTAGCAAAAGCCGTTGTATATAAGTTTAATAAGAGTATTTTATACTAAAATTTATATTTTCCTAACCCACCTCAATATCCTAATGTGTAGACTACACATGTAGCTTTGTTCCCAAAGCTCACTGCGTGGTCCCAGCGTTATGAGTTTTTACATGGTTGTCGTTTATCTCATAGTTGCCCTTGAAGAGCTTGGTTTCAAATCGAGTCAACTGAAGGGGACATGTCTCACTAATTTCAGGTTGCTAGGCAACTAGTCTACTTCTCCATAGCATCTCTTCTATTGTTCAGGAGATGTGAGAAGGTTAGCAGAAAATAGGTACCATTTAAGACATATTTTTTAATAAAATCATTTTTAGGAAAACGATCCGACCTGTGTTGTCTTATTTCTCCAAGCCAACTTCCTGTTCCATCTTCCAGCTTTACGTAGGCAAATAAAATTAATAGTTAGAATTCTTCGTTAGATAAAATAATGAATGTCAATATATCTTTTCTTTCTTGTCCTCTGAAAATGTTTCAATAAAATCTAAGTTTTTCTTAAAACTCATATCAAAACCAAATAATTTTCAGAATATCATACCAAAATTGATATTCCTTGTTATCACTGTATGTGGTTAGGTTTGCAAGCCCAAAACTCCAGAAGCTGATGATTTCCTGTAAGGTATCTCGCCTGTAATTATATATACTTAATTTACAATGATTACTTTGGTACATGATATGAAAACCATTTAGAAATATGGATTTTTCATCTCATATAGTTTTACTTTTTAAAGTTATAATCTAAATCCTAAAGATAGTACTCATCGTTAATATTACTAAGTATAGAATCCTTAACTTCATTAATCACTTTATTTAAATGATCCGAGAATAGACAAAACTAGTCCAATCACCTTTCCAAGTTGAACCTTCTCTATCATATCTCACATACCTGCCAACTAGCTACTCATTATATTTATTCTTAAATATCTTATTATTCCTTTACCTAAAAATATCCAGAAGCAATTAGTTAATGTGAACCCCTTCCACAAATGATTAGTGTTACTCTTATTCCAAACTATTACAGCTTTCACATGAATACCTAATTCATTCATCTATCATCCATCCATCCATCCATTGATTTATTTATTCACTCATTCAATGTCATTATACATTTTATCACTACTTGCCACTGTTCTAGGCACTAGAGATGAGAATATAATCAATAGTAAACATGAGATTTGTTCTTTTTTCTCTTAAGGTCAAAAATTGTTCAGATGCCTACTTAGAGCTTTAACACTTCCAGATGTTAACATTAGCTGCAGGTTTTATTTCACAAAATAAAATGTATTCTTCACTCCATTAGCAGTCACACATAGGTATTTCCTGTTGATGGTCGACTCTCCATCATAAATGATTCAGAAATCCAGGCCCTTTCCACCTTGTGGCTTTGTCCTCTTGGGCCTCAAGTGTTTTGCATCTTGCTACCAGCCAGGGGAAGAGGTAGCATTGGAGAAGCACACCATTTCTTAACTGCGTTGGCCAGAAGTGACATACATTGCTTCTCATTACATTCCACTGGTAACCATCAGTCATATGGCCTTGCCAGGAGCAAGGGTGGGGGGTGGGGTTGGGTTGGTGTTGGGGGACACTAGGAAATGTCATTCCTGGCTAGGCCAAGACTTCTTAGCTACAACTCTTATCGTATGGAAAGGTTTTTGATGAACAAGTAGCCATCTCTGCTACAATATCTCACACCTGCATAATTTTGAGTAAGTTTGCTTCAGTGTAAATAAATCATTGCTGGGATTCATCTCTTCTGTAGTCTGATACTTAAATACCTAAGTCTTTCAGAGATTTTCTTCCTCTGTCTAGTTTTTTATATTAACAAAAAATGATTGAGTATATCCAATAAGTGATTCTCTCTGGAGCAATGCTTAAATATACAGGTATGACTTGTATTTGTATCCGTTAGTCCTATTGGTAAACATTTGGGAGATTTTTCAGCCAGCAGGAGGAAAACCAACCTAAAATTGCTCAAGCAAGAAAGGGATGTATCATCTCGGAGAACAAGAAGTTCCAAAATAGTGAAAATACGTAAAATACATACCAGGGTTGGGTCTCCAGTGGGTCAAAGTGGCCTCAGAGGCCAGTCGTCTTGTCCCCACTGTCCTTCCTGGGTGGGCCGGCTCCTCTCTGGTCACAAGATGGCAGCAGCAGCCCCAGCCATCTCAGCCTCGCTCTACAGAGCAGCCCTCAAGACTTTCTTGAGACATTTTCCCTTCACTCTCTTAAAAATTAAGGACCCCAATGCCCCCAAAGAGCTTTTTAAAACAATAACGTAGGTTATGCCTATTGATATTTACCATTTTATAACTTAAAACTGAGAAAAGTTTAAAGCGTTTATTAATTCATTTATAATAATAAACCTTTATGGGTTAACATAAATCACACATTTTTATAAACAACTACATTTTCCAAAATAAAACATTCTAGTGAGAAGAGCAGCCTCGTTTCACATTTTTTATACACCTCTGTAAATGTCTGGCTAGAGAAGACGTGGGCTTTCAGATCCGCTTCTGAATTCAGTCTGCTGTGGCATCGCCCATCATGTAACCTCTGGAAAAGACCAGAGTTGTTCAATCAGAATCACTCACCAGAGTCATTCATGAGAGGAGGACAGTGAAAGACGCAAATGACATCTTAGTATTATCATTAAAACAGACCCCAGAGGTCCCTTGGAAAGGGGATCCTCGTATTTCCTTGTAAGAGCCAAGAAGCTGTTTCTAGAAGCCTTCACCAGCATGTTCAGCTGAGCAGAATGAGATCACTTGATCATTTCTAAGGAAAGACAGCAGAACTGGCAGGATCGGCTTCTACCAAGGATTCTTTCATAAGCATCAGAACCACCTGTCGAGTGTGTTAAAACACAGATCGCTCAGCCCTCACCACCAGGGGCTCTGATTCAGGAAGTTTGGGGTGGAGCCTGAGAATGTGCATTTCCGGCAATTCCCAGGTGCAGCTGTGCTGTGAGGACCTCTGGCTCAGCCCAGACAGGGGTGGGAGTCGCCAGGCTCCCCGGAACACACTGGTGTGAGGACACGGATGACTTAATAAATTGGGGTTCACCAGCAAGGAAGAGGGGAGAATGGCTGTTGGTACAACTGTGTTTGCTGTGCTTATACGCTTAGAAAATTTATAGTAGATGCCTCCAAAATAGAGAAGACTTGAGCACTGGTGCCATGAGTGGCTTTTTACTAGTTATCAAGTGCATCTTGGTTTCATGAGGGAGAGGGACAGAAAAGGGAAGGATGGGGTAGAGAGAGAAACTCAGTTTTAAAATGCCCTGCCTTTTTCTCTTCCTCTACAGCCTACCTGGCTTAAGAAAGGTAAATTGGATGAATATGATACAAAGAAAGTCAATGTAACTGGGGAGGCCTACCCCTTGCAAACTCATTTCGCTATCTTGTATTTTAAGACATGTAGTGAGGTCTAAAGCTGCACACAGCCAAGCCCAATGCCCCTTGCAGTTAACCTTGTTCTTTGCGTTCGCACAGCCTAGTAAGATGAAATATTTCTCACGGTGGTTTGGTATAAATATTCCGAACTATAGAGAAGCCATAAGTTGGGAAAATGCTCTATATCGTCTTTCCATGAACAATTTCATTGGAAAACCTACAGAATTTCATAGAGCAGAAAAGGATCAGAGACCAATGCTGCTTCCGCATTTTACAGGCCGAGGCGTGGAGTCCAGAGAGATGGCGTGATGTGCCCGTACTCATCAGTCACCAGGTGGTGGTCCAGATGACAGCCGGGCCCTGTGACCATGTCTGTTCGTCAGTCCTGACTAGTTCCTCCATGTGGTGGCTGAAACAAAAGTAAGATATGACAAACAGGTTATATATGAATAACAGATAAGCCCAGAGTGGTCAAGGTCTTACTGTTGGGTGAAGTTGGTTTCACGCTGTGATGCTCCAGCACCCAGCCTCACACCCTAACTGCCTTCAGTCTCTAAGGCTGCCTCCCTCGGCTCCCAGCCCCGGGGCTCCCATTCCCGGCAGCCTCCCAGAGGGCAGCCCGTCCCTCTCCCACCAGGTGTGCGTCCAAACTGGCTCCATCCAGCACAGCCCCGGGATGTCCAGGCCAGCTTCCCGGACCTGCCCAGAGGCGGGCCACAGATTCTATCTGCTCTGCTGTCTCGGCGCCCCTGTCATTTGCCTCCCAGCCTTGGGCCGGCAGCCTTAGTGCTGAACCTTAAGGGAACTGGCGAGGGCCACTGCTCTGGTTTAGGAGACCAGTTCTGCATATCACAAGGAGAGGCAGGTTTAGGACATTGCAGAAAAACAAAGCTTGCCCAAGATGATGGTGTCTGCCTGCCTTCGCAGTTACTTCACTAAGGCCATTTTCAGTACCCTTTGGGAGACCACTGACTACTCTGCTTCAAGAAAAAATGATGCCCACATTTTCCTACTCAGACAGGGTCTGGTTGTAACGCACGGCTGCCTGAAAGACAACTCAGCAGAGAGAGGGGTGGGAGGGAGGAGAATGACAGACACGTCAACGGGGGGCGGGGCCAAGTGTGGCAGCCTGCTCACCTCTTCTCCTCATGGGGGGAAAGAGACGATTATAAAAACGCTCTCTTTGTTAAAAATCCATTTTCTGACCAGCCCCAGGTGCAGGCCACACCCTTCGGAGGCCTGAAGCGCAGGCGCCGAGACAGCAGAGCAGGTGTGTCCCATCTTCCTCCTTTCCCGAGTGGGCTGAGCAGGACTTCCGGCCCTAGACACCTGGGGCAGGTGTTCTCCTCACTCAGGAGGCGCTCAGTGTGGGATGGGGGGGAGGGGGTGGTTAGCGAAGGAGGGGTCTAGGCTTTATGATGGAGAAGTGAGGAGGACCTTGCATTGCTCTCCATGTGTCCAGCCCAGCTCGCCAGAGAAAAGGCAGAGGCCCGGTGGGCTCAAGGCCACCACTGCCCTGATGGCCCACCCCATTGCCAGGCTCTTCCTTATCTGATCCAAAACCCCCTCCTGTAAACCCATGATCACCATTTCTTGATGTGGGCAGCGCTTGGTCCAAAGCAGCATCTCAATAAATCATTAAAAAGGGATAGTACGCCCACATGGTCACATTCACCTGCAGAGTCTTTGTCTCTTTCTAGGTTAAGCCTCTTGAACAGCTATTTATCAAACTGCGTAACGTTAGAATACAGGTTCCAGACCCCTTACCGGCCCCGTCAGGCTTCATAGGTTGTACTGCAACTTATCAGTGTCCTTCTTAACACATGGGGTAGGGGCCAGAACTGAGAGAAACAGTTGGATGCGGCTGGCTCTGCAAACGGAGCACAGCGGGCCACGGGCGCATTCTCCTTATTCTGCGTGCTGTCTTTCTCTAAGAAGGCCCAAGCTGGCACCAGCATCTTTGGCTCTCGGGACCTCTCGAAAGACAAAAGGCTTGCACGTTATTCTCCAAAAGCTCCAGGTCCTTTGCCATGGACACCGTCCATATCCCCATATCCAAGACGCAGTTTCCCAAACCCTGTGCTGCATTTCTTGGTGGCTGAAGAGCTTGAGTCAGCAGGAACTTTGGTTTCTGAATTCTGTCGTGGCCAAGAAGGAGGGAAGATGTGACCAGGGATGCTGAGTGATGGGGAGGCAGGAAAGAGGCCTTGAGAGAAGCACATCTGGATCTTCGGTATCTGGATGTCTTAGAGTAACACGATGGGGAGAGAAGGCCACGGAGCCCCACCCAGGCACGGGGCTGTCATTTCTGACCCCTTGTGCCTTCAGGGCCAGCCTTAAGAGTAGCACAGTGGTACCCAGCCACGGTGCTAGCCCCGAACGCCTTCACAGGTGCACAGCCAAATGTGGATGAGTGCAAAATATTTACATCACAACCTAATTGTCATACTGTTACCAAGATGCCTATCATATCTGGTTTGAGCTCTGAGCTCACTGTGTGACCCAACGCAAGGCTGATGTAAGGACAGTATAATTTTCAAAGAAAGGTCACGTATCTCTCAGAATACAATTTGGAAGCTTGATCAGGGCAGTGAGATATTTGTCTCAAACTTGAACCTAGAACTAAAGGACGGCCAGTTAACAGAATCATAATCATGAATGAGAGACAATTTCTTTCAGTAATTACTATTTAACATTTATTGTGGATTGGTTTAATTTCTTCAAAAGCGTGGCCAAGTTTTCTAATATTTCAAAGTATTTTAAACACAACAAAATGAGGATTGTCGGACGAGTGGGATTTTAGAGGCCAATGGGAGGGTCCCTGTGGCCAAATCTCCTACCTAATGGCTCCCAGTTGCCTCAGATGACTAAATGAGAGGCAATCATTTTCATTCATAATTAGATTAAAAAAAAAAACAAACTTAAAATGTAGATTCACGGCAGATTTAATAGATTGCTATAAATGAGCCTTCAAGTTAAAATGTCTTCAGGAAATCATTTTCGTCCTCAAAAGGCAGAGAGAGACTAGGTCCCCAATGGGAGAAGTTGAGGGTAAGGTGGGGGATGGAGGGCACCCACAGAGAGTCACAGGAAACAGAAAGAACAGTAAAAACAAGAACAAGGCACAGTGTTCGGCCCATGGGAAGCATCTAAAAAAATCTGAGCTATTATTTTTGATTGAATACCTATTATGTATCAGGAACTATACATAAATTATTTCATTTAATTCCTTCAGCAGCCCTGTGAGGTAGATAGCATTTGAATGTATGGTTAAAGAAGCAGTGTTAGACATCTCCTTCTTGTCACTTGTTTTTAATTGGTAGAAGCAGGACTTCGGTAAAGGCACTTACTCCAAAGGCTGTTCACACAACCACGGACACTGTGGGAAACCACAGAGCCAGAAAATGAACCTAAGGGCCTTGACAGATGTCATAAGAGTTGGCTGTACGTGTGCCCAAGAGTATTCTAATAAAGAGAATCTACACATGTGGGCCTTAAGGAAAACCATGCTGGTAGGTGAATATTGTTTCATTTTGCAGAAGGAAAAAGAAAACCCTGTGTTGTTTCAGACTTGATATTTGTTAAATCACTTTTACAGTTATATAGATTGTATTTGTTAAGCCAAGGAAGTTCTTCAAGTAAATATTTTCATCTTTATTCCTTTTACTGACTCTTTCAAGTCTGATGGCAAGGGTCACATTTTTTGAAATTTGCTCCAGGCTCTAGTTGCCTATCCCAGTGTGTGTGTGTGTGTGTGACAGACAGACAGACAGACACACAGAGACAGAGAGATGAGATAGAGAGAGACAGAGAGACAGAGACAGATGGACAGACAGACACACTTGGAAGGAAAGGGCCATGTTACATACTTCCTCTGGTCCCCCCACCCCACCCCGCCTCTAGCCTGGTATTGAGCTCAGTTGGAGAATAATACTCATTACCTTGAATTGAGTGAGTGTTATCTTTTATGTTTAAGATATTCTAAGTCCTAAATGTAGTTTTTTTTTCCCTTAAAGGTTTCAAAATTAATTTTAGGGGTATTAAAAAATAGCATCATCAAATAATACTGATCTTAATACTTCTATTAAATACGTTATACTTATGTACATACACGCACAAAGCAAATACCATTTGTTTAAAAATCACCTTCTTCAAAATTAAAAAAAAATCCAGGTAATACTAGCCAACATTTATGAAATCTTAAAGCATGGAATTCCAGAATTTCAAGACTCTTGGTCTAATTATTTCCTTCCTGACGACCAGAAATTCACAGGGGGTAGGAATTCTCAAATCTGAAGCTGATTTGAGAAATTTGGCAATAAAGCAAAATAGAAAAAAGTTCTGATCCCTTACAAAGAGTGGCTGCTATACTTTATATAGGATTTTTAATGCCTCAAATCAAGTAAGAAAGGGTGTCGATCCTATTTGTAAAAAGAATTACACACACGTGAACGGCCACTCAACCAGCAATGCTATTTCTTTGTGCATGATGGAAAAATGAAGGACGGATGCAGAAAGTTTCCCTTCCTAACGGGTCACCAATTTAATGGGGGGGGTGGGGGTGGGGGAGAGA